>PVIC010042806.1:0-15677 GCA_004025085.1 Thryonomys swinderianus
AACACCACCACTGATAAACTTAATCAACCAGTCTTTTGTTCACATAAACAATGTTTGATTTCCTAGTTTCTGGTGATATCAAACTGGGAAGCAAAATGTAACACCACCTGCTTCCTATAAGATAGGTAAAGTCCAAATTGTACTGTTTCCTAAACTAAATATTTTCCTATTGTAAAGTTTGTTTCCATACCCTCCCACCTCACCTATTAGCTCTAAACATCTATTTCAGTGTCTGTCTCAACACTGTTTCAAGACTATTCATTGAAAACACACACTCTCATACACTTCAGTCAATTCCATTTGCTTCTAGAAGACACTGTGCATTTTCAATTAGCATTGTCAGGAAGAGAAGCACCCTCTGGTCTTTTCACGGAAAATCAATTAGGCAAAAAAGTTTAGGTGGACTAATTTAGCTATGCCATATGTAGAGTACAAGGTGTTCAACAGCTTTGATGAAGAACTGGCAATGATTCTGGCCAGCTGTCTGGGGTCTTGGTATTACACATGGAAGATGAATACCTCACTCATTAAATTTCCCTTAATATGTGCATACTATCATTTTCTTTTATATAATGAGCAACTTTTCTCTTGTCCTTTCTAGTTGAATTTTTAATCTAAATTGTTATCATGCCTTTATACAAATCTCAATATTCTCTTAAATGTTTCTCTAAAGTAAAGCACTCCTTTATATGATAATTTTCTACAGGCTGGTATGTTTTTACCTTTGGCATTTTCTCATGTAGGAAAATGTGTGTCTTCTTGAATGAAGTATACAAGACTTGATTTACAACCACAGTACTACATTACCCTCAGATATTTGTGCTTTTCCACCTGTTTCAAACAGTACAAACTGGTGTGCTTATAATTTGACCATTCCACACAAATGCATTTAATATTTCAATTCAGGTCACACACATGTAGAAGAGAAACAAGTTTAATTAAGACAAATAGAGTACTGTAAGATGGACTGAACTCTTAATTTTTCATCCTAACATATGTCTTTCATTTAAAAAATGCTGGCAAATACATTAAGTTCACTCTATAACCCACTAGTGGATCACAACATAGTTTGCCGTCAATGTGAACATTTGTTAATCTGTGTACACAACCTGAATGTAGTCTGAACTGCTTCAGTAACTAACTGGGGCAGCTCACATAAGTCATCCCACCTCGCAGCTGCTGTCGCTTATCACTGAAACAAAGAAGCTGAATGAATCGGAGGACACAAGGGTCTAATGTACATCATGGCCCCACTGCCCCTTCCCACCAACCTTTCTATGAGGTTGCACTATGTGGTACTTCTCAGCCTGGGAACACTGGGACAGAGATGTAATGACTGGAAAGCCATCAATTCACACACATCCCATGTAAATATCAAGGTTTTAGTTCTTCTGAGCCTTTGATTTGATTCTGAGTCTCAGAGTTTCCTCATTTCATTTCTAGCTTATGGTCTTCTGAACAAATATACTGTCAAATTAGTGGTAGTAGAGGCCAGTAAAGCAAGAAGTGAACTACAGGGCCACAGTAACTAGACTTAAGAACGAACTTCTGTCAGCCTTAATTTTCTTAGACTTTAATCTTGGTAGCATTGTACTAAGACAACAAGGCTGTATTAAGGGAAAATTAAACCCTTAAACTTAACTTAGATAATTATTTAAAGAAATTAGAAGATTCTGTTCCAAAGTTTTTCAAAACAGAAAACAGGCCATTCTAAAATTTTAAGACACTCTAGCACTTATATGCTAACTGTTCAGAAAAAGACCTAAACTACCTGATTATTGTTTTTTAATATTTTTATTAATACAGTTACATTTGCAGTACATAATGGTTACATTCGATGTGAGGAGCTGGTACTCATACAAAACACACCTTAATTCTTTTTAGGTCCCCTCCCCTCTTCCCTTGATCATTCACTGCATAAATACTGGTTCCCTTAAGATTTTACTTATACAAATAATTTTAAGCAAAATTTAGTTCACATTGTCAATAAATTATATCCAATAAAGAAGGTATGATACAAAATGTTCCATAATATTTAACGCCTACTATACATTTGTAAACTTCCTGAAGACATGAAACTTTAATAAGTACTGTTTTAAATAAATATCAAATCCCAATTTACTTAACCCATTGAGATTTCATTAAAATGCATGAAAACTGCAGCATACGATAACTTGTTCCTTAATATTGTTACTTTGTGTGTGTGTGTGTGTGTGTGTGTGTGTGGGTGTATGGTATCAGGGACCGAACTCTAGCCCTTGTGCTTGAGCCCACTTGAGCTAAATCCCTGGCCCAATATTGTTACTTTAACAATGATCCAATTGAAATAGAGAGGGTGGAGCTACATGTACAAAGATTTCAAGATATGCTGCTGAAAAGTATTAAAAACCTAATGTATATGTACACTGATTTGCATAATTATGTTTTTATTTTGAAGACCTACAATGTTAATGGTTTTAATTCTAAGTCACGGTAATGGACTAGGAACAAGAAAACAGAATTTTACACATGAATATATCCACTTCCAATTTTAAATGTTTTAAAATAATTAGGTGCTATTTACCCACGTTTTTTCTTAATATGCATAAAATAAAAATAAGATACTATCCTGCAAACATATCAGGAAACCCAACAGAAAAACACTGGATTGAGAGACCACAGGAGAGGAACAGCACGGTCTGCCCTGATAAAGGAGGGTATACTGGAGTAATTTGTAAGCATTAACAAGTGGCTTAAACTTTAAAAATTAATCGCTGTTGGCCGGGCATGGTGGCTCACGCCTGTAATCCCAGCACTCAGGAGGCAGAGACAGGAGAATTGCTGAGTTCGAGGCTTGCTGAGCTCAGGGCCAGCCTGAACTACAAAGTGAGACCCTATCTCAAAAAAAAAAAAAAATTAATCGCTGTTGACTACTTTTTTCATCAGCATGCCAAAATGTTGCAATATAAAAATAATTTACTGTATAAAATACAATAAAAAGTTTCTGTGCATTAAGTGACTTTAAAATTTTTAAGTCCTTGCCACTAAGATTAATGATCCCTCCTTGTTTTTCCACCTGGGATCTAGTCCTATGTTTGTCTTGAAGAAGATGCTCTATAAGTAGTGTGCCACTTGTCTGTAAAAATATCTATAAACCATCAAGGCATTAATTGATTTATTCACCAGTACTCTTGGTAAATGAAATTAATAGAACCTGCTTCAATTTAAATGTTTCAACCATATGAGTGGCAAATAGTGAATCACACTAAATGGATGGTTTCTTCAAAAATTAGTTATGTCAATGCAAAAGATAAATGAAAAACCTGGGTGTCCATATACTAACAAAAGTGTGTAACTATAGTACAAGCACACTCAAGAGAATAAAATATCAGATTAGTTACTGAGGTGCTGTACACCTGCCTGGCAAGCACAAGGTGCTCCTGGCTTCAATCCTTGACACCAGCAAAATATAAAATAAATAAATAATATTAGCTATATGCATACCATTACTAACCAAATAAACCTATAACAATATTAGAATATCAATATCAGAATAACTCACACCACTGGTATACAGCTCTGATTCTGTTCACTTGCAAGAACTCAATTTCCACCTTATCTATTCACACCCAGTCTAGTGGCAGAGGAAAGCATCCAAAAGCAACAAGAGTCAATGAATATTTAATGAGTATTACTCCATCAGCAAGCAGCAGGAAAGACAAATAAAGGAATTAGATAAGCTGCTTCTTCCAAAAATTACTGTTCATGGAAAGTAGACACAGCTAATCATATTTCAATTGAATAAATGCTACAAGCCCCAAATTCTTGTAAACAACTTTAAAAGTTTCTAAAGATAAGAAAATAAAGTTTCTCTACTTGCAGTTTTTTTCGGTATACACCTTAATTTTTAATACATTAAAACAAGTTCCTGAGTTCCTGTTTAAAAATGCCTTCAACCTACTCGCCCCATTCCTTTCACAAAGCCTCCATCTTTGACACCATTCCTGTTTGTAAAGCCAGTGAAATCAACACATTTAAAGCAAGTCAGTCTCCGAAAAAAATAATCATCATCATCATCAGTGAAAAAGCAGCGGAAGAGGGCATCCGACTGCACAACTTACTGAAGGGCGAGTCTCTAAGAGGTGACCGATCTCGAGGCGCTTTCGGATGCCACGAGATAAAACGCAAAGCCCATTGAAAGAACAGTAACAGACTCAAAAGGGGGCCCAATGCTACCACTCCCGTCACATACAAACCACCAAAAAAAAAAAAAAAAATCTGTTGGGAAGAGCAGGACTGAGAGACAAGATGACATGGATTTTGCAGTCAAGGCGAACGAGGAGCCTGGACCCAAACATCAGCCAAGACAGAGCCCTGGGCAGATAGAGAGACTGGTCCATCCCCGGCCGGCTGGACCACTCGCGCCGGCGGATCCAGCTTCCTGCCTCCGGGTGGAGCCGAAGCTCGGCCCGCGCGGCACCTGCCGGGCCCCTCCTCCGGGCCGCCCGCGGGGTCCCCGTCCTCCCGGCGCCCGGCCGCTCCGTACCAGGTGCAGTCGTCCTCGTCCCGCCAGGCGGCCACGCTCTCCAGGTCCAGCGGCTCCACCTCGTCCAGCAGCGTGGGGGGCGGCGAGGGCGGCGCGGCCGCGTCCCCGGGCGGGGTCCCCGCGCCCCCCGGCTCCGACCCGCCGCCGCCCGGCCCGAAGAAGCCCGCGGCGGGCTTGAAGTAGACGAAGGGCGCCTCGGAGGGCTGCGCCAGGCTGCAGAGAAGGGAGGGCGCGGGGCTGGGCAGGCAGAAGGGTCCGGGGAACGCGGCCCCGAGCCCCAGGCCCCCCGACGCGGGCACGGCGGCGGCGGCCGGGGGGCTGCGCGGGCCCAGGGGGCTGCAGGCCCCGGCGGGCGGCGGCGCGGAGGGCGGCGGCGGCAGGAGCAGCAGGTGCGGGGCGGCGGCCGCAGTGGCCGCCCGGCTGCGCAGCTGCTCGTTCTGCTTCTCCAGCTTGCGCACGAGCTCCTGCAGCTTCTTCACCTCCAGCTCGGCGTTCACCACCGCGCCCGCGCCCGCGCCCGCTCCGGGCCCGCCGGCCGCCGAGGCGCACTTCACCTGCTCCGCCATCATCGTGGCGCGGGGTCCCCGGGGGTGCGCGTCGCCCCGCGGGCTCCGGAGGCTGCGAGGAGGCTACGGCTCCTTGACTGCCGGCCCGGCCCGGGGAGCCGACCGCGCGGGGACCGAGGCCGAGCGCGCTGCTCGCATCAGCACCCGGGCCCAGCCTCGGGCCGCGACAGCCGCCGAGCCGCTCTGCACATGCTCAGTGCGCCCCTCCAGTCCCCAGGGCACCGCGAGGCTCCGGGTTTTAGCCGCGGCCCCAGGACGGGGCGGGACGCGGAGAGGGGGCGGGGAGGGGCGGGGAAGGGCGGGACCAGGCGAGGACCAGCCGGGACCGAGGCCCTCCCTGGGGGCGGGGCCTGCACCTCAGCCTTGGGCGGGGCCCCCGCCCACCACGCCACCTAACCCCAGGTGCAGGATTGGACCCGGCTTGAGTTTTCCCGCCAAACACGCTTTCTTGGGCGCGGCGCGGACCTCAGAGCCGGGGGCAGGGTTCTAAATAGCAACTGCCTTTACTTGCCCTGGAGGGATGTTCCCTGGGTTTGAGCGAGGTTTGCCCGGGCCCGAGAGCACCGGTAGGCCTGGCAACAGTATCTATTAGCCACTAGCTAGAGAAATCTATGGAAAATGAGAGGATAGGGAGCATTATCCCGAAAACCCAAAATTAGAGGCTTTATGGGGATGCTAACAATGCAACATTTGCTAATACAGAAAAAAAAAACAACAACAACAACATGGTTGGGGAAGGAAGGCAGAGGAGGAAAAGGAAGAAATCCTTATTACCAAGACACAGACAATGACCAGCTGCTAAAGAGCCAGTGTGTAGCTCATTTTTTCAATAGGCAAATTCGAACTATCCCCACCGCTGTTCATTGTCCTTCAACAAGAGTTTTTTCAGACTGCGTACATTCATTAGGTGACAGATCTCTGAGCAACAGTTGTGTTCCAGGCAGCATTCTGAGCGCTGGCCGCGGAGGACCAAACCAGGCAAAAATCGTTAGAAGACGAAATAGGGGCAAATGCTCCATCTGTTACGTTGTCCACTACCTTTTAAAATCAGACTTGAGGGCCGGAGGGTTAGCTCAGTGGTTCCGGCGCCTGCCTCGCAAGCGCAAGGTCCTGAGTTCGATCCCCGGTGACCACATACAATGCTGGGCATGAAGACTCACGCCCACCGGCAATCAATACCACATACCACAGTGCCGGGCGTGGTGGCTCACGCCTGTAATCCCAGCATTTGGGAGGCAGAGACAGGTGGATTGCTGAGTTCGAGGCTTGCCTGGGCCACATAGTGAGCTCAGAGCCAGCCTGAACTACAAAGTGAGACACTGTCTCAAAAAAAAAAAAAAATCAGACTTGATGGGCCCAAAAGGCAGAAAACCGCAGCATTTACCCAGTACTCTCTAATCTCACCTACAAAACTACTTCTTAGCCTTGGGAAACCCTAGGCAAATTTACCCCGCCCCTTGCTCCCCAAACAAAAAGGCCTTTTAGCAATTGAATCAAGTTTCACCCATCTAATGTTGACTTGGCATTGTATTTACCACGATCAGAGAAAAGCCTGAGTTGTATTTTGTTTTGTTGTGCTTTTATGAGGAAAGCCCCATAGCACTGGTTCTCATCACCAGATAACACTATCTGGTGAAGGTCATTTTTTGGGGATGGCACATACCAGTCTTTGAGACAATGTACTGCACGTGGCAATATTTGTGCAAATGCGCCGCATCCCTCTCCAACTGCTGGTACATTGTATCTGGTGCTCTTACAACCAGCTGTGCCTTCTGTCCAGCACAACTTGTGTCTTCTCCGTTGTCAGTCTGCATCTCTGGCTTCTGCGGTGCAGGGTGGCCATTCTGCATGTAACTTTCACGCTGGCAGTTTCCATAAATCAGAGATTATGCGTGATAACAGGAGCCCCACCTTGCTTGCTGACTGCCAGACCACCTGTATCTCCCATCACCTTTCCAAGTTTCGCTCTATCTTTTTGATACAATGGTTATCACTAAAACCTGGAGAAGTGGAGTAATACTACTGAAAGTCCTAAGAAAAGAATCTATTGAAGGATTCTTTCCGCATGCTCAGTGGCAGATGCGGGTGGCAGTATCCCTGCAACACAAAGAAAAGGAGACGACAGACACAATGAGAACAAAGAGCTGCTGAGCTCCACATTAGTGAGAGAAATTAGGAATAGGCACACAACAGTGAAGACAACAAGAATTAAGACATAAAGAAAAGCAGTCATTTCACTGCAAAATATATATACTCCCAAAAGGAGAGAAATAAACAGCCCTCTCCTCCCCCTTTCACCCAGCATGGTCCATGCAGAATGCATCCAAGCTACCAGAAGTCAAGCTTTAGAAGCGTGTTCTCTAAGTAACAGTTATTATAAAACTTGTTTTAAAAGAAGGCACTCGTTGAAATCTGAATACAGAGAGGGGAGAAAACATTTTATTTCTATTCTGATTATTCTTCTGAAAAGACAGACTTCCCCTCTCCTTGCTTTGAAAGTGTGAAGTAATTTCCATTGAGAAAAATTTTAAATAATTACTTTCGATGAAGTCCCTCTTTTTTCCCTTCAGAGAATTGTGCATGTGCAAATGCCAAAGACACTCAAAGCGCACACTGACTTTAACTTAGTAGCCCCAGGGTGCCAGTCTCTTTAATGCATAAAGAGTTGATGATGTCAAGGTTTCAGTTAAGTGGTCCTGATTTTTTATTTTGATGCAAATTTTAAGCTATGTGCTTCAAGAGAAATTGCATGTGTATTGGCTCAGTATAATTTTTTTTATTTTCCATGAAATAATAAGGCAATTTTAGAGATGTACAAAGAAAGTAAAAAGTGCATTTCATTAAAAATATATGCTTTACGGACACAGCTGAAGCACCATGAAGAAACGGGACATATCCATATATCATATATTCAAACTAGGTAAAGAGATGCATATTTTTTGCAAAGAGCAACATTTATTGCACTTTAGCATTACACCAAGGTCAATCTCGTGAACTTTGAGAAATTAAGTGAATTTATTTTAATCTGTGCTTTATGTGATGATCTCTAATAGTATCTACAGATACCAATAATCTATTTGATCACTGATCCAACAATAACACTATAAAATCAGCATAGTTTCTTCTTGAGTGTATAAACACAATTCTCCAAAGACATTTAGGAATACCAATTGTTGTCTTCATTTTACAGATGAGTTAGATTTGGTTATTTGCCCACGTTTAGTTATGAAAATGATGGCAATCCTCATCATTTCCCAATGGCCTGACCATGGTCATCTCTCCTCTTTATCTTAGAGTAAAATTCCTCCCATTTTTTCAGTCAATGCAGGTGACACTCCGTACTATGAGCACTGCATTCCTTCACGATCACAGATCCAGTTTCCCTCAGAAATGAAACTCACTAACTAGGATTAGAGATCCCATTTGATACTGCTATATCCCTGCTAGGAATATACACAAAAGAATTAAAAGAATCATATCATAGTGATATATGTGCACCCATGTTCATAGCAGCTCAGTTTGTAATAGCTCAATCCTGGAAACAACCCAAATGCCCATCAGCTGGAGACTGGATAAAGAAGATCTGGGTTTTCTATAAAATGGAATATTACTCTGCCTTAAAGAATGATAAGTTTGACTCCTTTATACTCAAATGAACATACCTTCAGGACATACTCATAAGTGAAATAAATAGGCCACACGTTGTAAATATCATTATCTCTTCTCTGGTATGAGAAACTGAAGATGTTAATGAGTTCTAGAATATAGGATGATTATTGCAAAACAGAAAATATTCAAAGGGAAATGTGGTGGAGGGGTGAGTAATGAGGGGTAAAGAAAAAATGTGATGGTAATAAAAGAGGGAAACAATACATGTATATAGGAGGTGGGGGTTATGGGGTGTGTAGGGGAACAGGAAAAAATAAGAATTAAATTGTGTCATACAGTGGTATAAATTCCCAATATTGAATGTCATCATGATATGATGTGTATATATATATATAGTGTACCAATAAAGATAAATTTAAAAACAAGAGGGAGAGAGAGAGAGAGAGAGAGAGAGAGAGAGAGAGAGAGAGAGAGAGAGAGAGAGAGAGAGAGAGAGCTAAACCAAGGGTCCTCAATAGTGGTTTCCTGTTGATTCAGACTATAGTCTTTGAGTGATTCTTATGCCTCCTGGTGGAAATTCTTGTCTATCCACGACCAAAGAGATGAACCCTGTCACTCCCACTTCCCATGTGGCCCCACAGAGCCTCCCCCTCACTTGATATCTAGCACACAGCAAAGAAACACTGAAATGTTTTTCCAAAAGCTAGATGAGTAAATAAATAAATCCCAAAGTGGTAGCCAGCGTTGAGTTCAGAACCTATTTCTTTCAATAGACTCCACTTATATGGCAGTAATATAGCAAGATTAGAAGGTTTTTTTACAGATTCCATAATGATAAATTATTTCATATCTAACCCAAATAAACTAGACAAATACTTGCTACATCTAACATGTTATAAATTAATAAAGGAAGATAATTCAGAAAGAAAACAAGAATACATAAAGTCATAATTCATACGAACAATTTTTGTGTCAGTTGTACCATTCTAACCTCACCTAACACTGCTACTCATATTCACACTAAAAACTCATTTAATTTTATATATAATAGTCACATACAGTATTAGTTATAATAATAATAATGGTAGTAATAATGATTCCACTTACTTACCTAGCTATAGTTATGAGTACTTTTTAATAAACACATTATATGTCTGTGTTCAAGTGACAATGGTATATGAATTTTAAAAATGTATTACATTATCTCCACCAAGACTTTCTCTACTTAGAAGAAGCATATAAACAACTAACTATACCACAAGACTTAGTGTGGTAAATATCATGAAAACACAAATCAACAGCACAGAAGGTAAGCAGAATGAATAATTTTGGCTAAAAGTTTCAGGAAGTTTTAATGTACAAAATGGTGTTAATTTCATTTGGTTTTCTACCTACAACGGTGAGGCATTAAAGCAAGTACTGTGGATTTGCTCATCAATCAGAATACGAGCTGCAGTAAAACTGGGACACAGTAGCCAGAGGTAACTATTGGTTTTTTTGTGATAAATTTGCATTATATTTATTAATAGCACATATTTAGATATTGTCACTGGGATGAAACTTTCTAGAGTTGTTGTTGCTCGCTTCCTTTAATAATATAATACAGGAAAATGAACCCAGGGAGCACCAAGATGGATGTCTAGCCCTGTTTTTTGTAAGGAAGTTCTCATTAAATTCCCCAGGCTGGCTTTACACTTGCGATCCTCCTTCCTCAGCCTCTGGAGTAACTGGGATTAGGGGCATGCACTATAATACCCTACACAGTTTTGTTGTTTTGTTTTGTTTTTGAGACAGGGTCTCGCTCTGTTGTTGAAACTGGCTCTGAGCTCACTATGTAGCCCAGGCAAGCCTGGAACTCAGCAATCCTCCTGCCTCTGCCTCCTGAGTGCTGGGATTACAAGTGTGAGCCACCATGCCCGCCATTGTGGTATGTGGTACTGATTGCTGGTGGGCACAAGTCACCCAATATTGTTTGTTGTGTGTGGCTCCCAGGGATTGAGCTCAGGACCTTCTGCTTTCTAGGCAGAACTCAGAACCACTGAGCTAAATCTCCAGCTCCTGACAGTTTTTAAGAGTAGCTATTGGTGCTTATAAAGTATGAGGAATTACTCTAAACACTGTATAAGAATTAGCATATTTGATCATTAAACAATACTCTGAGTTAATTATCATTCCTATTTTATAAGTGAAACAGAGGTACAGAGAGGTCAGTCTGCCCAAAATTACCCGGTCAGTAAATGTCAGGGCCAGGATCCAAAATTACTCTGCCTGCCTGAGAGTCTAAGCTTCTAAACTATAATGTCTTTCTTAGGCTGAACCTAGCAGAATACCCAGATCTGGTCTTTACGTTTTATGAATAAAAACTATTCATCAGTGAGAAATCATTACTTAGGATGCCTTGAACAAAGTGCAATTCATTAACAAGAAAATATTACTGGACCTTTAAAGGTCACAGAACACAGACTAGGAAACAGGAAGCTTTCAAGATCAACAAAGTTGCCAGTGCTGGTACATTCTTGATAATACCATAGCTCTTCACTCGGGCTTATTTTTGAGTGATGACAAAAACAACATACTGCAGTATTTTGTGTTTAACCATTCTCACTCTTCAAATGTAAATATCACTCTTAAAAATACTCAAAAGTAACAATGTCACCACTTATATCAGAGTTCAACAGATCCAGTATTCCTTTGGGAACCATTTTAAAGTTCTAAATGGTATTTTACAAAATTAGAAGCTTTTCTCAGAATTGAAATTTTTCTTACTTAGACACTTCTGAACAAAGTTTGATGTCATTCAAAATAAATGCTTAAGATTATTAAAGCTTTCACTAATACCATCATATTTTAAAGCACCTTAATGTTTTTTTTTTCAAAATTTAACTTTATAAGAGTAAAAGGAATCTAGTATAATGAGTCTTCTAGAACAAATTGTCCTTTATACACTCGGTACACTGGATGTGTACTCTAGAGCTTTCAAAAATGCATGTAATTAGAATGAATGGTCTATTTTCTTGTAACCTTCAAATGTTTCTCTCCACATAAAAGTCAGTGTGGTAGATTTTTCTCATTAATTCAAAAAAGTTAGTTTTCTTTGATAATTTACAGAGCTTTTATAGAACTACCTTGGAAAATATTGCAATCACACAGAAGTACTAAAAACCAACACCAGAAATCTTTTGAAAATCTATGTGATATATAGCAGGATAAGGCTTCCTATGATAGTGGGTCCTTTAGTTCTCCTCTAAGGTACTGGCCTAGCTGCAAGGACACGACACTGGATCTAAGTAGATTACAGTGGAAAGCAATACAGAGAAGGAACTGGTCCATTCTTTGCCAAATCATCACATTCTGAAAGACGTGTCAGCCTTGAAGAAGTTATCACAAGTCATTCAAAGCAAGCCTCCAATGAGTATGCATGGTCTATACACATAATTTTCAAAAATGAATAATAATTATAACATAGAAGAATGATTTGTATTTTATCTATAATCTAAGATCATCCTAGATCCTTCACAAAAACAATAATTATAATTTTGTCACCAATCATTGTTTCATGATTCTAGATATGATCATGCATTATATAAAGTTCAGTCAACAATAAAACACATCTGTCATGATGGTCCCATATGATTATGTTGCCTGGTGACATCATAGCCATCTTAGTTTGTATAAGTATAATTTTTGATCTTCTCAACAATTGTGAAACAGCCTAACAACACATTTCTCAGAAGATATCCCCTGTATGGTCTTATTTTTAGCTTCAGAAATCATTAATTCATTCATTCTTTCGAGACGGGGTCTTGCTTTGTACCTTCAGGCTGGTCCCAAAGTCACTATGTAACTCAGGCCAGCCTTGAACTCAGCAATCTTCCTGCCTCTGCCTCCTGAGTGCTGAGATTACAGGTGTGAGCCACCATACCTGGCATGTGGATAGCATGAGTCACCACCCCCGGTATTGTGAGATCAAACACAGGACTTGCACTTGCCACACAGGCACCAGAACCATTGAGCTAAGTCTCTGGCCCCAGAAATCATTTGTTTAAGATAAGTGTGGTGGCATGTGCCAGTAGTCCTAGTTATGCAGGAAGCTGAGACAGAAGGATCTCAAGATCAAGCCCAGCCTATGCAATTTACCAAGACCTTGTTGCAAAACAAAAAGGCCTGGAAGAATGCAGCTCAGTGGTAGAGCACCCCTGAGATCAGTCCTCAGTACCAAGAAGGAAAGGGAAAAAGAAGGAAGGAAGAGGAGGGGAGGGAGGGAAGGAGGGAGAAAAGGAAATGGGTCAATTATCAAAGGATGTCTTACACATGCTGTGATTGCCTTTACTAAATCAGAATATAAGAAGCTCAAAGATGAATGGTTCTGATGGTTAAACCATGCCCAAGACATTAGGATAAGAGAATTAATTACCAGGACAGTTTTCTAGCTTTATACCCAGTGTAAATCATCTGTTTTCAGATTCTGGGCTTAATTTGATGGCATTTGTAAGCAATTTTTATTAGTACATGGACAACAGTGTCTGAAAACTCACAGATGCCACCAGAAAGCTAGAGACAGAGAAAACAACAAACAACAAAACATACTTTTGAAAGATCAAGCTCATTATATGATGAGGTTAACAGATGGTAAATGCAGCATGAGAAAAGAAAACCTAAAATAATTCAGCTTGTAGAAGACAGTAATCCAGTAAGTAATTTGCAGAAACCTAACTTGGAAACAAGATGGTGGCAATAAGCTCCCCTGAGCTACTGAGTTCACTACATAAGTGAACCGAGAACAGGGAAGCGGGGATGGCAGAGGTGCAGGTTCAGAAGACTCATCCGTGCTCAGGTACATTGGCCAGTGGAGGTTCATTCCATCACCATCTTCTATAACTGTCAACATAAGAACAAGCATCAGGCCAACTACACTCTATCGCACGTGGCTCCTGCCTCAAAGTGGTAAAAAATTCTTCCATCCATGGGTCATACTGCAAAAACATTGTATGTCTACACAAAATGCCAAAGAAACAGGGAAAATATGTAATCATACTGTCTGACCAGAAGGGCTAAATTGACTTAGTGTACACTTAATGTAGAACATTTCTTAGTATAATATCCTCTTATGTAAATATTTCCTGTTACTGAGTAAACTTACAGCTAAGACCTTAAAAAGTCTGGCTAATTTCCATATATTTTAGAATCTCTTATAATTGTGATTGGTCAGCTGCAGATTTATGGTGGTTGTGTCTTTGGTTTATGTGAATTTTATGAGTACAACTCCTTTTGTATGTATATGTGTATACATAATTTCATCCTCTTTTATTACTAATTAATTTGTGTTGGAATCAAAAGTCACAGTCTATATAAAACTAACTCACTGAAATTTGGTAGACTTTCCTGTGCCATTTAGTACACTATTGATATATGGGAATCCTACATGCATACCTGAATATTGTGTCCATGTTTTATCTGTTGGGTATATGTACAAATATATAAATTTATGGAAATATAATATGTTATCTAGACTTACAAGATTTATAGAGATATATAACTGATGTATATTTGCTTGAGATCAAATTGTTTACATATATATATATATTTTTTTTTTTCAATTTGGGGGAGTTGATACCAAGGATCAAACTCAGGACCATGCACCTGAAAGGCAGGTACAGTGCCACTGAGCTACATCCCCAGCCCTGTTACTCAACCTTTATTTCAATGACAAGCAGAAACATATTTGAGTGTCCTATTATGGCAATGTACAAATGAAAATATATACTTGTTGTTTTATAGACTTTATTCATGTCTGATATTTACATCTTGTCTGTGGGGTATGTATGCACTCATTTGTTCACTCATATCTGTCTCTATATAAGTCTGTTTCCTCATCTTTCAAATTATTTTCTTTATTTTAACTGGTATTAATTCAACCCATTTATATGATTTTTATTATCCCAGTTTAGAATTTATCCAGTTCACAGAGCCTTTAATTCATTTTTTGCAAAAGTTGCCATTTTTTGGAGCAATCTACTTCTTTAAATATTTCTTTCATATAAACATTTAACCTGAAGTCTTTTTAAAATAGTTATTTTCAGTTAGTCTAAAATGAGTTAGCTTTTTAATGTGATAACCTTTACTTGTTCACAAGGAATATATTCCAAGGTTGTAACTCAATGTTTGAAATCACAAGTATTACCATTTCTTTAGATATCATTTTCCCCCTGCTCATACAAAGCTACATTAGGGGGCCCAGGATTTAGCTTAGCTGCACCACACCTGCCACACAAGCACAAGGTCCTGAGTTCAATCCCCAGTAGCCCCCCCCAAAAAAAGACAAGTTTAAGGTTTAGTTTATAAATTAGACACAGTAAAGAGATTAACAAAAACAACTAAAACTAAAATGGAAAGGTTATAACCATATACCGTGATAAAAGTCACATGAATATGGCCTCATACACAAAATATATTTTAGTACTGTAGGTTTTAGAAATGTCAGCCTTACAATTTTTTACATTTCCTTATTTAGCTAAGTATTCTTACCTCTTTAGTTAAAAGAAGCAAATTACAGCTTTTGTTTGTCACATTTGAATTACCTGCCTTATTACACTTGTGGTTTGAGGTCATTATTATGTAAAAAGAGAGTGACATGAACACAAACACTCCTATGCCCTGTTAATCAATCCGGTAACCAGGACACCTACTAAGTGACTAATGGGCATGTGGCATACACACATGGATATATTGGGCAGAGGGAGGGTTCGTGCCCCTGGCAGGATGGAATAGAATGGCATGAGATTTTATCATGCAGTCAGGATGGTACTCAATTTACAACATGCACACTGCTTATCTCTAGAACTTTCTACTTGTTTTGTTTTGTTTTGTTTGAGATTGTAATTGACCCTAAGTAACTGAAAGTATTTATGGCAAAACCATGCACAAGGGAAAACCATGGTATTTAATTTTACTTTATTTTCTTGCTATCCTTCTCAATA
>PVIC010042807.1:0-15662 GCA_004025085.1 Thryonomys swinderianus
TTGTCTGCCCAGATGCGGTCTCAGCGTCTTGGTTTTTACCTCACACATCAACACAGAGCTGCGTCTCCTGGTTTCTTCTGCAGCAAAGCACATAGTTTCTTGCCAAGAAGTGTAAACAAGAATGTTCTATGGGACTTCAGAAAAGTCGTATATGAAATGGAGGTGCATCTTAGGCGGCGGCAAGAAGCTAGAAAGTTTGAGCTCTGCCTGGGCATCTAATTTAGTGAGACCCTGTCTCAATATATAAAAAGGCTGGGGAGGTAGCTCAGTGCAGAAGCCCTGCAGTCAATTCCCAGTGTTGGGGGGAAGTAGATGTGTTTTCTTCTCTTTCACCATCTGGACCTGGGGCTGGATGCTGAGTGTGATAGCCAGAACTCTGGCATCCCTTTTAGATTATGACTGTAACACATTAGCTGTGGTGGCCCAAAAAGCTACAAAGAGCTCAGGTTCTGGACAGCCCCCTGTCCCTCATATCAGTCCTATATTTCCTTCTTCCAGGTCTCTCTCTCTCTCTTTTTATTTTTTTTTTTTTGAGACAGGGTCTCACTTTCTAGTTCAGTCTGGTCCTGAGCTCACTATGTGGTCCAGGCCAGCCTTGAACTCACAGCAATCCTCCTGCCTCTGCCTCTTGAGTGCTGGGATCACAGGCGTGAGCCACCACACTCAGCATTGTGGTATGTGGTACTGATTGCTGGTGGGCGTGAGTCACCATGCCCAGTACTGTATGTGGTTACCGGGGATCGAACCAGGGACCTTGTGCTTGCCAGGCAGGTGCTGGAACCACTGAGGTAAATCCCTGCCCCTCCCTTTTTAGTAGGAAGACTTTTATTATGAAAAAGATAGCTTCTGTCTAAGAGAGACAGAAAGGGGACTGGAGGTACACTGCCTCCAGATCTCTTTAATGTGAAAGAGAAAGTTCTCTTACGTTCGAGTCACTGCTATTTTGGGTTTTTTGGCGCACGTGGTGGAACCTGGTCTTATCCGATGCACCAGGCGAGTTACTGAAGCAGAGACAGAATCCGAGTCCCTGCGGACCTCAGAGGACAGAGCCCACCTCCGGTGAGGAGCGCGCAGATCCTTAGTACCCAGCTTATGAACAGGAGGCAACAGTTACAATCTGCTAATCCCATCTGTTTTTTCTAAGAGGGAAAAATAGATACCTGGTGCCGCAGAAATTCCGGGGGGGATCGAGTGGCTTCTCCCAGAGTCTCCCAGGACAGTGACGGAGGGAACAAGGGAGGAGACAGCCAGGGAAGTTACCAGCACGGACAGCATTGGGAGTTTTCGGACCCATTGTCTTTCCTTAGCAGCGCTCGTCCTGTGCTGCCGTGTCCTGCCGCTGGGGGGCGCAACGCCAGCAGCTGTGTTACAGACAGGAAGCGGAGGCTCAGGGGCGATGCTGGTGCAGCCTGTCCGTGCTCTGAGTGGACACATCTCCAAGGTGGTCACATCTCCAAGGTGGTCACATCATCTCCAAGGCTTCTGAGGAGTTCTAGATCCTCTGGGGTTTTCGCCACTGGCCCCCAAAGCACACTAATCCTGAGTAAACCCCACATACCGAGTTTTAATTTGGAAAGCATATGGTCATTATAAAATTACTTATCAAAACCATTATCCTCCACCCCAAGAGAGGTGCCTCACACAAAGCTGAGGCAGGAGGATCTCTGAGAGTCTGAGGCCAGCCGGGGCTACATAGTAAGTTTGAGGCCTCCCTGACCTACCTAGTGAGGCTCTGTCTCAGAAAACAAAACAAAACAGAACAAACAAAACAAAACACTTCCTTCAAAGTAGCAAATGTTTCAGAAAAGGGGCTCTGCAGTTAAAGCCCAGAAATAACTCGGAGCTGAGATGAATCCATTTTCTGGAGGTAACAAGAGACTGTGATGAGGGGAGGTGGTAGCCAGGAGGCCCCATGCGGGAGGAGGGGGGAGGGTTCCGAGGAAGGAAAGACCAGAGGAAGCTGGAAGACAGAGTGGCTGCGTGTGCGTGTGTGCGTGTGTGTGTGTGCGTCTGTGCGCACACACATGCAAATGTGTGTGTCCTTCATATACATGAGTGAGGCAGAGATATTAGGCTCGTCCAGGGAACAGTCCCCAAGAATCCCACTAGACAGTAAGTGACCCTGACCCAGCAGAAGAGGCAGATGGCTGAGTGGGGTAAGGTGCAGCCCCCCAGGAGGTCTGCTTGTGAAAGGACAATCAAACCACAAGCAACTACCTTTTTAAAAGTCTGTTTAATAAACAGTGGCTAAGCAAGGGACAAACAGAAATGTATAGAATTTTCGGAAAGTAACAAAAATTAAAATACCGCACATGATGAGAATGAAGCTGTCACCTGGGGGTCAGAGGCATGGTTTATTAAAGAGAAAGCTAAAATGTGTGTTGTTTAGGCACTCTTCTCGATACATCAGAAAAAGAGAGAGGGGTCAGCGGTGTAGCTTAGTGGTACCACGCCTGCCTTGCAAGTGTAAGGTCCTGAGTTGGGTCTCCAGTGCTGCCCAAACAAACAAACAAACAAACAAACAAACAAACTACAGGGCCGGAGATTTAGCTCAGTGGTTCCAGCACCTGCCTCGCAAGTGCAAGGCCCTGAGTTCGATCCTGGTAACCACATACAATGCTGGGCGTGGTGATTCATGCCCACCAGCAATCAATACCACATACCACAGTGCAGGGCGTGGTGGCTCACGCCTGTCATCCCAGCACTTGGGAGGCAGAGGCAGGAGGATTGCTGAGTTCAAGGCTTGCCTGGGCTGCATAGTGAGCTCAGGACCAGCCTGAACTGCAAAGCAAGACCCTGTCTCAAAAAAAAAAAAAAATGCATCGGTAAGTGTAAGAAATCACATCTGTAGACAGCATGAGAAGAAGCACATGGTTTAGTGCACCCCTATAATCCCAGCACTTGGGAGGCTGAGGCAGAAGGATTGCCACAAGTTCAAGTCTACATTGTGAGATCAAGGCCATCATGAACTGCACAATGAGACCCTGTCTCCCCCTAAGAAATGCCCTTCAACATAAGACATGTCACCATGCCGGTCCTTGACTCGGTTTGTCTTCCTGACCCCCACAGCCGCCTACCCTGGCTCCTACCGCGACTTTTCCAGGACATTCTTCCTGTCCCTGCAAAGGGCCTTGCCCACCCCCCACCCCGTACGTTCCCTCGCTCGCCCGCCCTCTGGCTCCTTCCCACCGACACTTCTCCAAGTTTTATTGCTGTGTACACGGGCGGCACATGGCAGACACATCAGTGGCAGGGAGCCCGTGCCTTGCCCGTGCTGGCCCCGCCCTCCCGTCCCCCCGGGACCGAGATGAACATAAGAACCGAGCATGAGTGCCCACGGTGTCTGTCGTCCCCCCAAGGAGTCCAGCCGCCTCCTGGCTCCGGATGTCCTCCCGGGCCATGCCACCACGGGGCCACGTGTCCTTTTCTGGCCCCATCCCACGTGACACGGTACCCACCACGCTGGAGTCTGCACTCGCGGTGGTAAAGGAGGAGGGTGTGACTGGCTCCTGCTCGGGTGGTGATCGGGGACTGTTCTATACCACAGTGACAAGAAGACCCCCTGTCCGTCCCATCAAGAGTGGCCACCACACGGAGCCCTGGCCCTAGGAGCTACCTGCGACCGTGCTGCCCTGGAGAGTGCAGGCTGGTCCCTCGGGGCAGCTCCTGCTCGGGCCTGCAGCGGGCGGGTCTGTCCTCAGAGGAGGCTCCGAGTGCCGCTGCCGCCCTGGGGCCGCCGTGCAGCGCGCCTGCGGGCCCTGCCAGGATGCTCCAGTGCTCCCCGGGAAAAGGCCCGACCTGTTCTCTGGGCTCCTGGGCTGGCCAGACACCACCCTCTGACACGTCGTGGGGAAATAAACCGCAGAGGGGACGAGCAGCTTGGAGAAGTTGAAATGTCATCGTGACACCCTGAAACTCCTCTGAGCGGGGAGCTGGGCGCTGGTGAAGGCGCCCAGAAGGCAAACTGCTAGGTAGGAGCGCGGGAGGCTCCTGGCTGGGTTCTCAAAGCCGGCCTCCGGGGGAGGGCTCGGTGCTGGGAGCCCGCCCTGCTCCCAGGCGTGTGCCAGCCAGCGCCACGCGGCCTCGCTTGCCCGCCCTGTGGCAGACCCTTGTAGCTCCTGTGCCCTCCTGCCGCGCCCTGTGCCAGGACAGGCCTCTGCTCACTGTCTGCAGCGCGTTCCAGTCACCCCAGGGCAGAGCTCACACCCTGCATGCTGTCCTGGGTCCTGGCTGGTTCCTGTCCCATGAGCAGGTGGCCCCACAGTGGCCAGCTTTGGGGTGCACTGGAGGCCAGGCCAGCCTGGACCCGGCTCGCCCCTCTGCTCACAGCCCCTCCGCTCCCGTAGGCCCGCCTGAACTCTGGGTGCACAGAAAAGCCACCTGTGTGCGTGTTCGTGACTGTGTGTGTGCACTCGTGTGTTCATGAGTGTGTGCGGACCGTGCACACTCAGACGTATGGAGAGGCAGGGGAGTTGTCCTGGGGCAGGTGATGCCCATGCCAACCAGACGCCCAGCTGGTGCCATCAGCCACCCTCCCCGCCATATCCGTTTTGGGCCTTGATCGTCACATCTGAAAAGCTGGAGCGGCAGCCGGGCTCCCTGCGCCAGAGCGCGCGTGAGCTGTGAACACCGTCTCCCGCGTGGGAGGCAGCGAAGCTTCCTATTTTAATCCTCTCCGAGCTCCAAAGGTTAGTGGCTTTTGTGGAGCCGACCTGCGGGTCCTCCCGGGGCCCCGGGCTGCTCGTCAGGAGACAGCGGGCAGGTGGCCGTGGGGGGACGAGGTCTGCCTTCCCCTGTGGCGGAGCCCCCGCTGTGCGCTCTTAGGGGGCACGTCCCACGTCCAGGATCGACTCGGGAAGTGAGCGCCCCGCCAGCGGGAGCAGCCGGGCAGGTGGCTCTTCGGTCATGCTGGGAACTCAGGACCTTCCCACTGCGCTCTGTCCCCAGCTCTTTCTCTAAAGTGGTTTTTATTTGGAGACAGGCTCTCACTGATCGGCTGAGTTGTCCAGGCTGAGCTTGAGCTCACAGTGCTCCTGCCTCAGCCTCCCGGAGGGTTCAGGGAAGGGTCCGAAATGAAAGGCAGGTGCATCCAGCCCTTTCAGGGGAGAGAGAGCCGCAGAGGGTGGGGGCAGGGCGCAGGGCCGCCGCGGACCCGGGAGGACCAGGCCGGTAGCCACGGGAGTCCCGTGACAAGCGGGCGCCATCAGCGGGGTTTGAGCAAGTGAGGCTGGATCTCTCGGCCCATCGGGAGCGAGGTCTGAGCTCCGCCTGGGCGGCGGGTGGGGGTGACATGGGCTGGGGCCCCAAACTTCGAGAGGGCCCAGGGGAGCCTTCCTGGCAGGAGCTGGTCTTGGGGCAGCCCCAGGTGAGAAGCCTAGGGCTGGACGCCTCCCTCACTGCCTGGGGTGAGACAGGGTGGGGCGCCCGGGGCCGCTTCCTGTGGGCTCGCAGAGTCTGGGGACTGTGCTGACTCAGACGGATGTGCTCGCCCGCTGTCCCCACCCCTCCCTGGAGGCCGCTGCGCGCCTGCCCTGTGGGGTCTGGCGCCCTGCAGGTGACCCGCAAGAGGACAGGTGGGCCTGGGGCTCTGTGGCAGTGCCACCCTCCGCACGTCTGTGTCCGCTGAGGGGGACCAGCTCCCTGGCTGGGGGGGTCCCGGCCCGAGGGAGAAGAGGGGCCGGTGGGGGCCAAGATGTCTCCGAGGACACTCAGGGAGGAGGAGGCTCCTCGCTGGGGGCTCGGGGCCTAGGCTGTGAATAAGACCGGGCCAGGGCCTCCTGGGAACCCTGGCAAGGCAGGCTGAGTGGCAGCCCTGGGGGTGTGGCCCGGGCGGGTGCCCTGGTCCCTGGAGAGAATCACCCATCAGCCATCTGCTGCCTCAGGGGCCAGGCAGGGCCTCCCTCCTGGGCCGGGGCCAGGGTGACAGGCACAGTCCAGAGAGGAAGTAGAGGCAGCGGCTCGGGTGGAGGGGGTGAGAAGGGGGCATGGGGCTGTCTTCTCACCTCCACCCCGGAAGCGAGGCCAGCGTGATCACTGCCCGGCCTGGGCTGGGGCTCCCCTCTGCAGGCTCCCCAAGCCACACCGCAGCTGTTCTGGGGTCCTCTCCCCCAGCCATCCTCCATCCCTGGCCCCTCTGGCCCCTCTGGCCCCTCTGGGGCAGACCTGTCTGTCCACCGCACCCCTTCCCCTCAGCGCACTGGGGAGCCCGACTCCTGGCCCCTCGGGGGTCCCCAGTCCGCCGAGGTGCCCCTGCTCTGCAGTCTTGGCTCTGCAGGGACACGGGAGCCAGCACCAGGCTTTACCAGCTGACATGGCGCCCCCTTGCGGCAAGACCTGCAGCGCAGCGGCAGGCCCTGTGCTCCACTCCCGGGTGAGGAAGAGGACCCGATTCGGCTGAGCTGCTCACACTGCCACACAGCCAGTGGGTCACTCCTGGTGGGTTTGGGCGGGATGCTTTAACCTTTTATTTAAAGTCACAAGGCCCCGAATTACTTTTTACAAAAGTAAAACAACTGTATTTTCCCAGAAAATACTTTCCAGGGTCCACGGAGCTGGTGTTGGGACCCTCAGGGCCCTGCAGCCCGTGGGGTGATGTGTCAGGAAGCAACCTGCACGGTGACTCGTTGGACAGTGGGGAGCACTTGGTCCCATCTTCTGGGTGAGGAAACTGGGGCCCAGAGAGGTGCAGCCCACACGGGGGACTGGACGGAGGCCTGGACAATGCCGCTCGGGAGGCGGCTGCTCCATACCCGTCTGCAGCGTCTCGAGGCCCCTTGGCACCTTCCCCTCTGTGATGCCACCGCAGGAAGACCGTGGCACCCGAGAAGGCGCACTTGGCTTGAGGGCCGCGGTCCCGACCGGAACGAGACACTGGACGCAGGAGTGACCGAAGGGTGGACCGAGCGGCCCCCAGGTCACTGCGGTGTCTCCAGCCTCACTAGCGGGTGATTTCCCTGCTGTGTACCGGGGGCCTGGGCCGGGGGCGCCTGTGTGGGGTGCCGTCTCTAGCCCGTCACCTCTCTCCCTCCCTCAAGTAACGTCTCCTTGAGCCCCGCGGGCAAAAGCCAGGGCAGCTGGACACTCCGTCTCCTAGGAGGCCGCGGCTTCCCTTTGCGGAGGCCACTGAGGGCGTGACGTGCCGCCGGGTGGCAGCCAGCGTGGGTGACACTGAGGGAGTGTGCAGGGGTTAGGGCCCATGGCAGACCCTTGGCAGGCGACAGCTGGGTCTGTTTGCAGTCGGCCAGCGGGCCGCGCCTGGGACTCTGCACCCCTCCTCCCGTCCGCAGAGCGGCCCGGCCCGAGCAGGTCCCCGCCTCCACTGTCCCCGCGCTGACCAGCAGGAGAGAGGTGTGAGCAGCCGGGCGGGAGGAAGCCAGCTCTTCCTGCAGCCCGCGGCCTGACGCCACTGGCGGTGGCCCAGGGGGTAGGCGGGGGCCGGGTGGCGGTCACCTCCGGTCCTCATTGGCTGTCTCGTCCGGGGCCAGAGTGCGCTGCAGGGACCGTTGGAGATGCCTTGTCACTTTTGGCACACACAGTAACCGTACCCACTTGGCGCTGTGTGACCCTCACACACAGAACGCCGTCAGGCACACGTGGCTCCCGTGCCCGGGACAGGGGAAGCTGTCCTCCAGCCACGGACAGCCCCTCCACGTGGAGCCCTCTGCCCTCTGCTGACCGCCGCTCGGTGCCCCGCCTCTTGAGGTCGACTGGAGTGTGCAAGGTTTGCCGCGGGTGCCTGGCACACTTCTGCGCAGTGCCCCCCGGCCGTCCATGCTCCGCAGATGCCCGGACTCAGCTCTTCATGCGGCTGAGGCACATCCCGCCACGGGAGGCCACGTCTTCTCCCTTCCCCGCCGCGGACGTGGGGCTGATTCTGTCTCCGGGCCGCTGGGAGCAGCACTGCGCTGAGCTCCGGAGGGCGATGTCTCCTGACACTGGGTTCCTGCCTTGTGAGCCTCACCAGCGGCGCTCAGCTCCGGGGCTCAGGCACCACACTGCTTCCCGCCGTGGCAGCGCTGACCTCTGTTTCCACCAGCGGCCTGCGGCAGCGTGCAAAGGACTTCTTACCGCAGCGTGCGGAGGCTAAAGGGACGCCAGCAAGGGTGCCACCGCTGGGGACGGGGGTGGGAGGCTCTGGCATCACAGGGGACAAAGCCACGGCAGCAGCTTGGCACTGCCCAAGGATAGAGCCGGGAAGAAGTGCTCAGCCTCTCTCCATTGCCCACCTCGGGTCCCACTTCCCTGTGCTGTGCCCAACAGGAAGCCGAAGGGCAGAGTGGCCGAGGTGGTGTGGCCGTGAGGGAGCGCAGAGAACCAGCTGTGGGGTGGGAGCGAGGGCACAGGGGCAAGGCCGCTTCCAGGGGGTCCTGAGACCCCTCCATCACACCTTGAAGCCCCCCGAATGTAGAAGACCTTGGACAGAAGGTGAGGCCCTGAGGAGGATGTGGCCGGACCTGCACTGCCGAAGCCACGGGGACGGATTTCACAACATGGTGGGGCTCAGGACTTCCGGTTCTCGGGAGGGTGGGAGCCCTCGTGGTGCAGCCGCACGGTGCCCGGGGCAGCAGGATGTGCCCCCAGGCCCACAGCAGGGCCCGTGATGGGTAATCGCAACCTTCCCTGAGTCCTTCACCAGGGCGCACCAGGCACAGGCCACGTGGGAGGCCTGCTCTTTGGTGTGATTCTGGAGCCCACGAACACTGACACTACTGAGCGCCACCGTGGGGCCTGGTCTCCCACCTGCACAGGAGGGAGCCCCGGGCACCTGGGCAGGGGCTGCCACCTTTCGCAGGGGCACCAGGGCTCTGGCCCTCAGCAGCCTCCTGGCTCTGGGCAGAGCTGAGTGGGCCTGGCTGGGAGCTCAGTGCTGCTGCCTCCCTGTCTGTCTGTCTGTCTGAGGCCCCGTGGTTCCGCTCGTGCTGTGTGGCCAGCACAGCTGCTTCTCTGAGGCCAGTGGTGGGCTCTGGGTGATCATTGACAGATCTGGAGGGGGAGATAAGGCTCCCGTTGCTGCCTGTGTGTGCCCTTTATGGGTCATAAAGAGACGGCACCGGCGGGGGCCGCACTCCCATGCCAGCTCCCCCCACCCCGTCTCCTTGTGCGTATCTTTTATTGTCCACTCTTATCTTTCTCCCTCCCCACCGCACCCTGTGCAGATCCCCAAGACCATAACCTCTTCAACTGTTGCTGCCTTTTCCTGACCTTCTGCCCCAGGCGAGGAAGGAAACTTTATCAGCAGGGCTGGGGAGGGCTTGGCAGGCCCAGCTCCAGGTGGCCAGAGAGGGGGATGCAGAGCTGCCCAGCTGTGGGTTGCGAGGAGTCAGGTGCAGGCTAAGGACGTCATGCTGGCCTCTGGCATGTCGCCCGCCCCTCCCCGCAAGCCCCTGATCAGTGGGGAGGGCGACCAGGGGATGGAACTGACCCATCTGAGCACGTCTTTTTTCCCTCTGTGTGGTGATCAGAGTTTAAGGTAGCTGATGGAGCAGGCTCTCTTAAGTCACCAGGAGCCCGGAGGGACTCCTAAGAGCTTTGTCTTTGCACCTTAAAACAGAGCAGGTCCTGGACCTATATTTCAACCATCTTTGATGGTGATGATAGGCTCACAAGGCTGTGTGACAGCCCTCCTCAGTTTGAGAGGAAGTAGGACATGCTGAAAAGAGTGTGGCTCCTCTTCCTTCAACTGGGAGTTGAGCCTCAATGTTCCCATCTGCCAAATGGAGCCATAATCCCTACACAGTTACCATGACAGGGATCAGCAGTGGGGTCTTGGGTTCAGAACTCAGCATCGCCATTGGGCAAGTCCGCCTCTCTGCTCCTCGATTCCTGTTTGTACAGCGCTTTCTGCGCAGCCCCAGCCTGGGGACTGTGAGATTGGAAGCAGGTATTACCTTGCTGGTGACAAACGGACAACACACGGCAGCAGGTGAGGACCTCAAGGCCCTAGAAGGGCAGATGGATGCATCGTGGACTGGGCCGACCTCAACCCTGCCTGACTCAGCCTCCCCTCTCCCTGACTGACCCACGTGGAAGTGTTCGCTCTCGGCCACAGGCCAGCCGTGGGTACAGGTTGCATGGCATCTGCCTTCTTTCTCCGAATCCGCGGTGGCCAGTTGGTAGCCATCACACCTGGTTCTTTCCCCTCAGCACCACTGGGGTGGGGGTGTTGATGGTGCCCTGGTGGGGACCTCGGGCCTCTGTCCCCTGCATTCAGTACCCTTTGTGGGAGAGCATGAGGCAGTGTTGGGGCGCAAACCGGTTCTCTCCAGTCCAGCTCCTTTGAGTCACTCTCCTCTGGTGCCCAACCCATGTTTGTTTTGTCTTTCTGGGCTCCAGCCCTTTGGCCAGCGGAGGTTAAAGATTATTGAGGCAGCTGACAATAAAAGTGCCCGGCGCACTGGCCTTTGACCACCCATGAGGATGCAGAGGGACCGTGCTGTGCACAACGGCCACCTGGAGAAAGTGGCCGGGTGGGGGTGGCCACGCCCTCTGGCACTGATATTAAGGGGACAGTTGCGCTTGCGGGGACGATCGGGCCAAGTTTCTCTTATCTGCAACCAGGGCCACAGTGTGGCATTGTTCTTCGTCTCAAAGGCCACCAGGGGCCCCAGAATGGACCCGGGCGGACCCCGCCTGGCAGAGTAAACACCCACCCTGAGGTGGCCGCTGGCAGTGAGGCCAGAGGCTCCTTCCCTCCAGGAGGTGCTTTTATTCTGACTGAGTCGGAGCCTCATGGTGTTGGGAAGCCCTCTCTGGGCCTCGGTTTCTCATCGGGGCCTCAGGGTCTTCTCTGCTCTGGCCTGAGGAACTGGGAGGACTTCACGTCCAGCGCTGACGCTTTCCTCTTGCTCCAGACAGGACCAGGACAGACACCGGAAACTGAGGACAGTGAAACACAGAAATCAAAATAGCTTTTAAAAATTGGAGAGGATGCGTCTGCTGCTTTATGAAGGTGACGACTGACACGTTTCAGCCACAAACCTGTCGGCTCCCATCATCTCAAAGGGGCAAGAATGGAAACGATACTGAACACAGGTGGATGGCGGTAGAGTTGAAGTACTAGCTGTGCTTCTAAGGGTCATTTCGTTTTCATGTGAACTGGGGCACGGCGGTGCTCACCTGTGAGCTCAGCTACTCCAGAGGCTGAGGCAGGAGGAGCACAAGGAAGTTCGAGGCCAGTCTGGGCAACTTAGTGAGATCCTGTATCAAAATCATCAGAAAGAAATAGAAAAGCTGGCCCTGTAGCTCGGTGCTCCCTGGGTTTAAAACCCGGTGCTATACAAATCAGACACCTCACACAGCAGGAAACAAACAGCCAACCAAGCATTTATTTGCTCTAATAAGACTCAGAAGTTGCCCAAAAAGCAGAGGTCCCACGTATGTAGCTTCCTTGCCGGACCAAACACTGACTTAAAGTTCACACTTTTTGCACACACTTCCTTTGGTCACATCTTTGTGTGCAATTCTGGGCCTTTTTATCACAATACAGATTCAGAACCACCCTACTAGTGCCAGCAGCACTGCAGCTTGTCTGGGGAGCTTTGCCCACGAACAAGCAATGATCTCGGATTTGAGCTTGAACACTGGGGCTCCTTTCCTGGCACCACCACCTGCTAGCTGTGTGACGTGGGTACATCCTGAAGCCCTCTGAGTCTTAGTGTCATCTGTAAGACAAAGGGGGAGACGTGCTGCCCCACTTGGCTGGGCCAGAGCGCCTCACCGGTCCCAACAGCCACGGGTGACTCCCAGAAGGGTGGCCAGAGTGACACCCGGGGAGGCTGTGTGTCAGGCGCCTGGGAGATTGGTGGAAACCTTGGCATTTAGTCTTTAGCTGATGAAATGCATACAAGAGAGATAATGAAGGGCCGGAGGGTTAGCTCAGTGGTTCTGGCGCCTGCCTCCCTGCCTCGCAAGCGCAAGGTCCTGAGTTCGATCCCCAGTGACCACATACAATGCTGGGCATGGAGACTCACGCCCACCAACAATCAATACCACATACCACAGTGCCGGGCGTGGTGGCTCACACCTGTCATCCCAGCACTCGGGAGGCAGAGACAGGAGGATTGCTGAGTTCGACGCTTGCCTAGGCTACACAGTGAGCTCAGAGCCAGCCTGGGCTACAAAGCGAGAGTCTGTCTCAAAAAAAAAAAAAAAAAAAAGAGAGATAATAAATACCCTCAAAGCAACACACCATGAAGAGTTTTCTGAGTTAGCTGTGGTCTTTTGCATCATAAACAACAGAACTATAACTTCAGTTGGCCTGTTGGGGACAGGACGGTGAGGCATCTGGCTGGGGAAGGCTAACGGTGACCCTGAGAGCGTGGGCACGCCGGGGACCCCACGCTGCCCTTGCGTGCAGGGAGGCTGGGGAGAAAGACTTGGGCAGAGGCAGCTCCAGGCTCCTACTTTTATTATTATTATTATTATTTTTATCCGTCTTTTCTTATGGGGAGCCTCTTATTACAAGATAAAAATCCGATAAATATAGGAATAAAGTGAACAGAAATGAGTAAAGAAGTGGCACATTACACAATACTACGGAGAAATTAAGACACCAAAATAAATGGAAAAAATATGATGCTTATGGATCAGAAATCTTTACATTAAGATGTTATGTTCCCCAAGTTGATCCACAGAGACAAGGAATTCTTAGCAAATTTCCAAAAAATTTTCATTTACACATTTGCAGTACATACGGTTTGCATCCATTTTAGGGAGTAGGTATGTAAACTAGCTCATCTTAATTCTTTTTCTTTTTTCTTTTTCTTTTCTCTTTCTCTCACTCATCTCTCACACACCCCTCCCCGTCTCTAGACCCACTTCCCATTAGTAAAGGGTCTATCTCCCCGCTACCCGCAATCTATCTTCTATTGTTTAAATTTCTTTTAGTGAGGCAACAGCCTACAGAGTGGGAAGACTGTTTGTCGCCTCCCCTCTGACAGAAGACTAGTACCTGGGGTTCGCAGAGAGGCCTTTCACCCGGACGTCTGGAGGGAAAGTGACTCCCTCCTCTTCCTTGCGAAGACCTCTGGCTGGAGCCCAGAGGCCTCTGGTCTTTCTTCCTGAGCCCAATGACCATGTCGTGGAGGCTGCCTCAGGTGGAAGGGGGGGGGTCAGTCACACTGCAGGACTTCCTAAGAAGGTGGCCGCAAGTCCAGGGACTGGCACAGGAAGCTCCAGAGCGGCTCTCTGAGGACAGGAGCGAGATTCTGGGACAGTCACTAAGTAGCCAATGTCTGCAGGGTGGCTCAGGGAATTCCCCACCCCCCCATGCATACTTGGAAATTTTTAAAGAAATTATTCAGTGTCCCGTCAAAATGTATAGTTACAAGTCCAGACTAAAACAACAAAGTTATACCTGGCTCTTCAAGTTAAAGGGAGCGGGCCGGCAGGATTCTTCCCATGCTTGTGCAGCGCCTCCAGAGCGCTAATAAGTCACAAATTGATGAGTAAAACTGGCACAGACTCTGCCTCGCCTGCCTGATGTGTCACTTCTGGCCCACAACTCACAGGGGCTCCTGGTGCTCAGTGAGGGCATCCGAGCACCCGTGTCCACCACCAGCTCTCCTTCCAGCCTAGGCTCAGCACAAACGCCCCTCTTGACGACTCCCACTTCCCAGCGTGTCCTGCCTGCCGGCCTCTGCTTCTGTTCACACTGTCCCCCTCCCAAACCCAGTCTGGATCCCCCTTCCGGGTCCCACCCTGGCTCCACAACTCGGCGCTTGTAGAAAACCCCCTCGGCGAAGCCTTCCACTCGGGCAAAGCTTCGGCTTGCTTCCTGGGAGGCTCCGGGCAGACCTCCCACCTCTGCCGGTGTTTAACTTTGTAACACCGCAGCGCGGCAGCTCGCTCGAGAAGCACCTGGGTGGTGAAAGACGGCGCTCTGCTCGCTTCTGCGATTGGTGGAAATGTGTGCATCGCTGCAGCCAATGGGGCTTACAGTCTGTACGCTGCCCTGGCCAATGAATGAGACGTGTGAGCTTCTAACCAATGAAACGAGACTAAAATGTAACTCCGCCCTCATTTCTGGAGCATTCTGCAGCTGGGGAATAAAAATCGGCTTCGAAGACATTCCCCCCTACCCCCAACGGGCGAATCTGGCGGTGTTGGAATAAGGCTGCGCCCTTCGCCTCCCAAATTTCTGAGTGCGTCTTCGGTTCTCCTCGGCGTTCCGAGCTGAGTCGCTCAAGCTGCGCACACTGGCCCAGCCCGAGTGCTGCCTCTACAGTCAGGTGACCATTGGCTTTAAATATCCTCAGGCTGGGAGGGAGCGAGGAGACACGTTGCAGGGCCGGGCAAGCCGCTGCTCAGCGGGGAGCCAGAGCAGAAAGGGACACACGCTTGGCGTTAAGTGGGCCAGGAGCCAGTGCCCCTTCCGAGACCCCAAGGAAAGCTGTCTGTCGAAGCCTGGTGCTGGTGAAGGTAAAATAAAACCTCCTCTGAGAATTTGTAAGCAAGGCCAGTTTGGAGCTGAATTTATACAAGCTGGAAGGCCGGAGAACTTCCCGCCAAGACTTGAGCTTAAAGCATCCACGTACTAGTGATCCTGGATGCGGCCGGAAGAGAATACAGATTCTCTCTGGAGAAAGCGACTTCTACAAAGTCCATACAATATGAGTAATTCCTACAAAGAACAACTACACACACAAGAAAGTAAAGGGGGGGAGGGGAAGAGAATGAGGTAATACAAAATCAGATGTTACGACTCTTATACCCCTAGAGGAACAATTATATTTATTATATTTAAGAAATAAGAGGTTTAAATGGTAAGAAATAAGTTGATTAGAAGATGAACTAGAATTGAAAAGCTATATTTTGATAGAAGTTAAACGTTCAGCAGATTTAATAACAGTTTAGACAAAGTTTAAGAGACAGTTTGTGAATGAGAAGATAAAAAGGAAATTACTGAAAATTAGCCTGGAGATAAAATGATATGGAAAATAAAGACAAGCTGAGAGACCTAAAGGATAGTGAAAAGTTCAAATGTTTTAAAGGAGAAGCTCACACGCTTAAAAAGAAAACAAAGTAAAATGAACAGAAAAGGGGAGGTTAACCCTAGAAATAGAAAGACAAGAGCTGCAGAAGGTAAATAGGAAGCAAATCACTGGCAGAGGCCAAAATAAGTCTCCTGGCTTTGAGCTTCTACCACACACTAGACACCATGCTGTGGAATTTATGTAAATTTTAAATTTAATCCATACAGTATTTTTGTGGGATATACCTAGTATATTTAACACTCGAATCAGATCATTTCTAACACTTTCTCTCCTCAGTCTGACAAAATTACTTTCAATAACAATCATGTAATAATAATTACTATTACTTTGTAAGTTACTAAAAATTAATTGGAGAAAAATTTTCATGTTAAGGATGTTTTCATTCTGTAGAATATTGTACTTACAATATAAAATTTACTGTACCTTTCAGTTTGCAAGCTTGAGCAATTTCCACCTTTATGAACATACTTTCCAAATGAGCCTGTATAACTGAGTTTGTTTGTGTTGGATGCAAACCACTTAACTGCATGTTCCTTGAATTAATTTTTCACATAGAATACAATATTTAGCAAAGCATAAGTAATAAAAATGCACCAGTGTAAAGTATAAATGCATATTACTAGAAGTGAACATAATAGCAGCAATTATTTAGAAGTCAGACCAACAAAC
>PVIC010042808.1:0-15657 GCA_004025085.1 Thryonomys swinderianus
ATAAATTTGGCCTAAGTTGGTCATGCCAGAGGGAATGGATAAAAGGCAATTTATGCATTCTTTTTAGAGTCACAGAATATAAGTGATAGAGTAAAAATTTTTTTTCTTGAGAAAATTTGTCAATAAGTTCCCAGGTGTTCTTGAAATTACAATTCCCCTGCATTAGCCTCCTAAGTAGCTAGGATAATAGCCATGTGCTAGTTAGCAAAAATTTCTCTTTTTAAAAAAATTGAGGGACTTGTGAGGCATTATCTTTTTTTTTTTTTTTTTTTTTTTTTTTTTTTTTTTTTTTTTTTTTTTTTTTTTTTTTTTTTTTTTTTTTTTTTTTTTTTTTTTTTTTTTGAGATAGGGTCTTGCTTTGTAGTTCAGGCTGGCCCTGAGCTCACTCTGTAGCCCAGGCAAGCCTCGAACTCAGCAATCCTCCTGTCTCTGCCTCCCGAGTGCTGGGATTACAGGCGTGAGCCACCATGCCCGGCGGCATTATCTTTTTCAACTGGAATCAATGTCTAGTTGTCTTTGTTAGCTGGAAATGTGTATTAGACTTTCCACATGTTTCTCATACTCCCTTGTTTAGAAGGTGATTTTTTCCCTTGAGTTTTTGCATGCAACTTTATTCTCTGGATAGGATGTGCAGTGAGAAAAGGAAAAATGAGTCTTATTCTCCCCTGGCAGATTTTTAATGCCTTTTAATTCTAACCTTGCTATGACTAGATGATTTATGATTTCTTAGAGATACCCCTGTTGAGTTGGGAAAAAAATACAGCTTACCTCACAAATAAGTTATAAAACATCCTCTCTCACATGAGCTGCTGAGTCACCTGTTCTTAACTAAGAGATGAAAGCCATAAAATCGATTTAATAATGCTGTGCTCAAACGAAAGAAAAAGTCAAATCGTGCAGGAGAAATCACTAGGATGTATGTAGCAGCTTAAGAGTCTCCCACCATTCCTGGCTTTCTTCAGATAAATGAAACACTGCTCTGGATATCTTTTCCCCTCAATAATTAAAAGCTGGAAAAGTACTGCTTAAGTGTGTCAGGTCTGCCCTAAATCAACAGGAAAAGCAAACAGGCTGTTTTTAACGAACAACAGCAGCTTTTCAGTAAAGGGGCAAATTGACTCAAAACTAAGTATGCAACAACCTCTCGGCACTGAGAAGCCCCGGAACTGTCTACGTGTTGAACAGATCACCCCAGATTCCTCAGCCCCTCAATACCTAAATAAGCCCATTTGCTTTCCCAGCTCATTGTTAGTATCTCTCTCCCCTGACACAGCCCGTCCTCTCAGGCATGGAATCTTGCCCAGCTATCCGCCACTTTCTTTCTCTCCCACTGCAAGCCCTTCCACACGCAGGTGTGATAATACTTGGCTTTTCCCTGCTAGCTGCTAAGACCTCCTGATTTTTTTAGTCCCTGTTAACTAGTATACACCTTCTTTTCAAAAGCCCATTTTTGACAAGTGGATTCTTTATGATAAAGTGATTAAAGAAAACCAAAGTGTTTGCCAAGTATTGGTTCATTGGGAATCAGCGAGAAATACCTCTGTGTAATTCACAGATACTAAAGAGAAACATAATGGAAACTTCCCTTGATTATTAACTTCCAAGTTAATGGGGTATGTTCATTCAAAGCACCCACTGTATCACTGTTTTACAGAATCATTTGGCCTTTGTTGCCAATATATCCCATAATGCCAGTGAACTGTACTGTGGAAAGGAACACTCCTGGGACATCAGTCTAAAAGCATGTAGCTAGGCTGCAAAAGAAAACTACGTGGGAAAATAAAATTTTCATACCAAAGTTATAGGTAAATCAATCTTGGCAAGTTACTAGAACAAAAGGCTACATCTTTGACAAGATATTTTTCTTTTCACTGTTTTCCTTAATAAAAAGAATGGAACAGGGCCGGAGATTTGGCTCAGTGGTTCCAGCACCTGCCTCGCAAGCGCAGGGTCCTGAGTTCGATCCTGGTAATCACATACAATACTGGGCGTGGTGACTCAGGCCCACCAGCCATCAATACCATATACCACAGTGTCAGGTATGGTGGCTCACGCCTGTAATCCCAGCACTCGGGAGGCAGAGACAGGTGGATTGCTGAGTTTGAGGCTTGCCTGGGCTACATAGTGAGTTCAGGCCCAGCCTGAACTACAAAGCGAGACCCTGTCTCAAAAAAAAAAAAAGAATGGAACATGCATTACCCTGACTTCTTCCTGATCCAAAACCTCGGTCCACTGACAACGTGGGGAATGGTACAGGCCGTAGAGTGAACTGCGGATGGGGGTATCCACATGTGGGAGATGGCAGGATTCCGGGGTACTGAGCGCTTTCTAGGGTTGGCACTGGGATGGCACTCACAACAGCTGTAAGACAAAGATAGAGATTATTACTTTTTCAGTCTCAGCATAAGTGGCTAAATTTTTAGATTTTCAAGTCCACATAACTCTATTGATGGCATCGTGGAGCTTGGTGAAGACTCTTTGACTCAGCTTTCTCCACAAAGCCCTTTTTACTTTAAAAAAGGCAGCTCACTCATCAAGCACATTATGAAGGAACATTACTTTGGAGTTTAAATCCTTCCACAGGTCTGAAGAAATTATCATTCCATCACCATGGCGTCACCCTACTGTTGTTATTTCTTTTTTACTTATCTTTGGACTTACACTTTCTTTTTAGGATGAAACATGAAACTGGAAATACTAGATTGTTCACAAGTCTAATCTATTGTGCAGGATGGACTGAGGAAATATTGAGAACTTTCTATTAATTCTGTAAATAAATACACTGGTATCGAGAAATAGTCTAGGATGACAAAAGGAAAGTATTCTTAATATTCTTTTCTTGCACTTATCTTTAAATATAGAAAATTCTTCAAACAACCAAGGTCATTTAGGTCTGTTACACAATATTTTAAATTTAACTGAAGTTATTAATTGTTTTGCCTTTCAGGAAGACCAACACATTTTAGTTACACTGGCTGAAACCTACAGGTAAAATCTTGCACAGTACTGTATTTTGTAGGTTTAGTCAGTTTCATTCAATTTCATTATTCAACAGCTATATAATTATATCATATTTTGAAATATTTATTCAAATTAGTCAATATCTATTTTATATCATCTCATAAAATATTTAGTGTCACCTATTGCTTAGTACAAAAAGTTTAAGCCAGCTACAGAAATGATCAGTTTGGTAGTATGATTCAGTGTCTGAAATGTTTATTTGCTTTATATAAATAATCTTTAGTTATATCCTAATGCAAACCACTGGAGTTCAGCATGTACTGTGCATATATGCATTTTGCCAAAAGTTTTCAATAATCATGTTCATTTTATAAATAACCTCATTTTAGACCCAAAACACAATGCATTGCCATACTTTTTTTTTTTTTTTTTTTTTGGAGACAGTCTTGCTTTGTAGTTCAGGCTGGCCCTGAGCTCACTATGTAGCCCAGGCAAGCCTCGAACTCAGCAATCCCCTGCCTCTGCCTCACAAGTGCTGGGATTACAAGTATGAGCCACCATGCCCAGCATTGTGCTGTGTGGTACTGATTGGTGGTGGGCATGAGTTATCACACCCAGTATTGTTGTATGCGGTTACCAGGCACTCAACTCAGGACCTTGTGCTTGCTAGGCAGGCGCCAAAACCACTGAGCTAAATCTCTGGTCCATCAATTTGTGTGTGTGTGTGTGTGTGTGTGTATTGCCATACTTCTAAGCAGAAAAATTAATGCCATCTATATTATGTTATTTGCCTCATATTGATTGTTGCACCATCCAGAATGAACAAAAATAAAATAGTTGAATTAATGACAAATTCTTTTGCAAATCAGGAGGTTTCTAAAACTTTTTCTTACAGCATAATTAGAGGAAGGCCTTATCTAGTTGTGAGAGACAAGATTATTAAAAAATGGCTTTGTGTAAGAGATCCCAGTGAGGGCCAGAGGATTAGCTCAGTGGTTCTGGCAAGCGCAAGGACCTGAGTTCGATCTCTGGTAACCACATAGAATGCTGGGCGTGGAGACACTCCCACCAACAATCAACACCGCATACCACAATGCCTGATGTGTTGGCTCACGCCTGTAATCCCAGCACTCGGGAGGCAGAGACAGGAGGATTGCTGAGTTCGCGGCGGCTTGCCTGGGCACCATAGTGAGCTCAGGGCCAGCCTGAACTACAAAGTGAGACCCTGTCTCAAAAAGCAAAAAACAAACAAACAAACAAACGAACAAAAAAAGTTAAAATACCCATACACATGTAAACAAGGTTCAGTAAAAACAACAATAAGAAGACATGGGAATAGAATGTATGCAGTAACTAGTGCTGGACATGGAGATGTGAAATTAAAGCACAAAAAGTCCCTCTTATGTCATTAAGTGCTGAAAGTTCAATAAAACCTTATTTTCCATACAGCTGTTCAGAACACTGAGTACAACGTTAACTCAACTGAGAAAGAAAGAAAACAGTTAAAGATTTATGTTCATAATTAATAATATCAAATTTCAGTTTACAAACGATTTGTACTGTAAAGGAGACAGGTGATCAATAAGAGACTTTGCATCATAAACATAGCTAACATCTGCATAACAGTCAGGAGACAAAGTGAATTGTTCAAGGAGAAAATTGAGTGATGCCAGTGTCCTTCCGGAAGAGAGAAACACCCTCATGTAGTTTTAAAAGGAGTGGTGGCAAATATCAAGCTGCTATTTTTATCCTTTGGATTTACTTTAAAAAGTGATGAACCAGAAAAATTAGAACTTTCACAGGATATACATCTATAACACACTATTGTAGATGCTAAATTTAAAATGTATGAATTGATACATAGTTTTGCTGAATTATTTTTAAAAAGATGAATGAAAATTAGAGAATAAATAATAGCACAATCTATTAACATAAACTATAAAAAATTATGGATATACAGAAACATGGAGAGCTGCAGACAATTTTTTACAATTTAAAGGGAATAAGGACATTCTAAAAAGAATCAGATTGAAGCCAGACAGCAGCCAAGATAAAATTGTTATAAATTCATTCAAGAAGCAAGTTGTAATTTTGCTGCCCCTGTGTCTTGTATGGTACAATACGAGAGATACTTATTCCTCAAGTGAGTTAATGAGGGAGTTTTCTAGGAGTAATATTTAGAAATCTGATATCTTAGCCAACTGAACACCTGCAATATTGTTTGTTATATTAGTGTCCAGTTGTGTACAGTTACTATAATAATGACAACTATGATAATATGCTTGAACATATTTATAAACAAGAATAACATTAGCATTGATTCTTTTTTTTTAATTTTTTTAATTGAATTCTTTACTGGTACTATTTATATACATCTCAAAATCACATATAACATTGGGAAATTTGTACCAGTATATGCCACAAGTTAATTCTCATTTTTACCCATATCCCTACCCACTCCCCCCTCCTCCCCCTTTATACATGCTCTTTTATTTTCTTTCTGTATCATATAAGATTCATTTTTATACAACACAGATGAGTCTCCGAGGCAGTCGATCTTTTTGACCTGTCTTATGGATCAAACAATATCCCTGGTTAGCCATTAAGTTTTACTGCTAGGTTTCAATATGTGTCCAATATTGATAATTTTTATTCATAAATATACATGACAAGTATCATCTTCCTTAGATATAATGGCACTCATCCCACATATTAGGGCTCTTTTCTTATCAATGTAAAGTAAAATAATTTTATTATGAACCAGTTTTATACTACATTCAGAAAAAGGCATCTTTTCCCAACTATTTCTGATGTGGAAGACAGATTAACTTGAATGGAGAAACATGAAAGAATTTGAGCAGCCACAAAAATCTGTAAATTGGAGAACTGAGAGAATCCAAGAGACTAGAGTAATATTCTGGTATCAAATCCTTCATTAGTTTAGAAAGAAAGTTTACTTTTTAGTAGCATCTCATTATGGCTACCAATGTGAATGAAAACTTTTCAAAAAATAATAAATCTTTTTCATTTGTAGATCTCAAAAATACTTATCCATTGACATAGAATAGAACATTGGTATTCTCAAACATCCATGTCAAAGGTGTTGTGATCTATAGTTCACTTTTGAAGTACAAAGGTTAACCTTTACTTGTAATATAGTTGTTGCAAAAATAATTTTGCTAAAGTAAGTTGGATAAAGTACTACATATTGAAGTATGTTTTGGCATTTTTCACTTTTGAGAATTGGGGGAAAAATGTGCCTATGCATACACACACACACACACACATACACAAACCAATTTAAATCATTCACTGTACTACAATGTTTATGTAAAACAACTGGGAGACACATATCACCAAGCATTTTCAATAAATCTCTGCTCTCTGGCCAGATATGACAAGAAATCTCTTCTGACACAGCTTTCTGACAATTGAATTTATATCTGACACTGATGCACAAAGATTTTCCAAGTAGAAATCCCTTACCAAATTACTTAGCTCCCTGAGCAGGGCCCTGTGGTATTTGAAAACTTTTATAACAATCTTTAAAATGTTAGCACTAAATGCGACCTACAGGAAATCTAAAGTGAAGACATTTTTTTTATTGCTACACATTTTAAGGACTAAACCCTCCCCAGATATTCCTTAATACGATACTTGACAGAACTGAGAGATACGCTGAGAAGGAGATGGGAACAAATACGATAAAGATGATAGACTGAAGGGAAAAGTTAAGTGAGATGATTTCTCATTCTGCCTGTCTTTGCCACATCTCTGCTGCAATGACCTATGTATAATCTGTAATGTTAATAAATTGTCCATTGCCCTTGATAAATATTCATATCTCCTTCATATTTACAATGATTCTTTGACAAGAAAGAATGGCATCCTTCAGTATCACCATACTCCTTGAAGTGTCCTTGTTTGAGGTGTACTAATCCTCACAAATATGTGCTCTGTAGTTAACCTTAATAGAGGGCTATAAAACCTAGTACTCAGGTCAAAACGCCTGGGTCCGCCATCTAGGTGTGGCACCTGTCAGGGAGCGTCACAAGCAATGTCTACACAGTTACCGAGGACCCTGCTCCACAGCACATTTCCTTCCCTGTGAGTTTCCTTCCTGTATTACCAGGGTTGGCCTGGTATCCTGCAGAATGTGACAGAAGGGATGGTGGGTCACTTCTGGATCTAGGTTAAAAAGACTGCCATCTCTCCCTGCGTCAGCTCCTCTCTGCTTCCTGGTCTTACTCTCTTAGGTCACGCACTCTGCTGGGAGTGTCTGCCAGGTGTCACGTCATTAGGAAACTCTGGCAGACCTTGGGGAGCATCATGTGCTAAAGCTCTGAGGCCCTGAATCAGAGCCTGCAATAAATCTTGAAGTAAGAGCCACTAGCCACTGTGCTTCTAGTGTAACTGAGTCAGTGTCTACTATAGGTTGTTGATGAAATGGAGCAGACATCGTACACTGGTAGTGGGGAAGTTGAAGGCTCCCATAAACGTCCATAGCTTTTACCTCCTTTATACTGACCAACTGAACTGAGATATTTTCAAATGAGCTACATCTATGAAGTCCAGAAACAGGAAATAGTTGTAATGTCTAGGAATATAGTTTGACATCCCAAGTATTAGCCCACAGGTGGGCTGGAGATGAGCTTAACATATCAGTGTTTCCTTCTAAGCATACCAAGAGCTCTTCCCAAGACATTGTGAGCCCATTGGCCTTAAATATTTATAAGTTACCCAAGGCCATCCCAAAACACTTTGGCTCACACTGGGATTAAAAATAGTGGATTTTCTTGTTGAAATCTTCGAGTTAAAAAAATTGGTAACATAAAACTTAGAAAGGGATCTATATTTTATTGCTCTAGAAAACCTTTCTGAAAGCTGTATTCTTTTCACATTCCATCACCTAAAAGTTCTTTTCTTGGGTCAACTCCTTGCAAGATCCCCTCTTGCTTAATTGCTATACCTTTGAGAAACAAGTTATTTCTTGCCTTGTGAAGTTCTCTCTTCAATAACAAATCCAAGAGAATTACGAATCAATTAATTTTATTTGAAAAGTCATTTGTTTATGAAACTATGAAGACACAGATTCTGTGCTTCCACTCTCATTCATTCACAATTGTTTGCATACCCTTAGGGTACCAACCATTGCATCACATTTGCATTGCATAATGCATATGGCTTTGGGCAGCGGCCACATGTGGGTTTGTAAAGTACTGCTGCTCTCAGTAATCATAGTGGAGGAGGAAAGAGCATGCCACTGAAGGCCTGAAGAAACAAATCCTCTGATCTTAACAATATTACAGGCCAACTAGTACTGGGAATCGTCTGTTATGTAATGACACCATTCCTAGTTTGCAAATTTAAATGAGCTTTGAACTCTATGCTCCTTCTCCAAATCCTACGATTCTGAGTGGAGGAAAATTTGCATACTCTTGATATTTATGGTACCTAAGCAGCTGCTTACATTCATTTCTCATCAGAAAAGAAATTCTAAGTTGGGACTGAGTATCTCAGAGGCTGGCATGACCCTCTCTCAGGCCAGTTCCTTTCAGTATCGGGGTGGAGGGAAGCTCTCAAGAGTACAGCACCTGGAGCCAACAGAACTCCATTTGTGTTTTGTTTTTTTAGATTGAGTTTCATTGTAGCATTTTATTTCATGCATATAATATACTTTAGGACTCTGGTATATTCTAGAACTTTAGGCTATACTTTTTAGACTATGCTTATTGTTATGTAGCATTATTTTATTTTCCCACAATATCTCCAACTTGCTGCTTGTGTCCTGCAGACATGTGACTAAAGAAGATGGTGGGAATGGAAAGAAAACTCTCATAGTGAAAGCTATAGAAAGACCAAAACTAGTCAGTAGGCCTAAAGCTATCAGATGGCAAAAAGTCTTTTTTATTAAAATCTGCACTACATTTCCTGCTTTTTGTGGTTGTGGGTATCAAACTCAGGACCTTGTACTTGTGAGCAGGTGCATTGTGACTAAACTAAATCCCCAGCATGCACTGTATTTCTGAGAATTCTTTTGCTTTTAATTGAACATTTTTATTCACTCATGTCTATAGGAAATTAGAAAAAAAAGTGAAATTTAAGAGCATTCTATCCAACAAACCCTCATATTAACCAATTCACAATCCAATTATTTAAATACAGAATGACCAAAAATTGCATGGTAGTTAATTTTTATAAGATAATATAAAAGGACCTACAAGAACATTAATCTTACCAAATTTATATAATGACTTTGTATATGGTCTACGTAAAACATTCGATGCCTGCCCCGGCAACACTCAGGATAGCCAGTACATAAACACAGGCGCAGCCTGAGTGGCGCTTGGGGTAAACTGTTAAGTGGCTACCTTAAAGATCATCGGTTCTAAACCTCTTTCTTCCTGGTTCCAGTGTCCTCCTCTGCTACAGAATTTCCCAGAAGAAAATACATGGGAGCAGTCACACAAATAGTTTCAGTTCACTATGCCACAGCGTTCTAGAGACAGAGCGTAAATGTTGATCTCTCTCTATCGGCTCAGCCGCAGGAAGCCGCACGCCCTAAGTCATGTTTGGCTCCTGCTCCTTCCCGGGAACAACCCGCATCACATTACTGAAGTCCAGGTGCAGAAGGCCAGGCCCACTCTTGCCTCATTTGGGGCAATTCCAGAGGACTATTCCAGCTCAGCTGAGACCTGCATCATCTAGTCACGTTCCCTGCCTCCAGCCCAGCACCTCACACACTGAGGCATTATTCCAGGAAGCGCTCACCAAGTGGTCTCCTCATTTCCAACTGGCAGAGTCTCATTTCTGGGAAAGCCAGGATATCACTGTGTCAACCCTTTTAAAATTTCAGGAAAATTATTCCTGATGCTTCCAAGTTTTTTAATAATTAATTTCATTATAGTAAGAGATAACAGCTAAAATATTACACTGGGTACTGTAAAAAGTCAGCATTTTGCATGCAAGATCATGAGCCTGGGGAGTGCACACCTTTGTTCTCCAACCTGAACCATCAGCTGCCAAGTCCTACACAGGCATCAGCTCACTTAGCTGTGCAGTGCTTGGGACCAGGACCAGCATATGCCACCTATTATTTTCAACCAAGAAATACCATCTTTGACAAATAAGCAGATTTTATCTTCCCATGAAATTAAGCACATTCTCCCTATGGGCTTTAAAAACCACAAAACAACTTCTGATAGCTTATATTTTATCTGCTAATTAACATTTTATAGAGTATGGTATGAAATGTCAAGGAAGAAAGAAAAATAATCTTACCAAAAATAATGTCTCAAACGGAGCAGTTAACATCTTTATCTATGCAGCTAGAAATCTGAATAATGTTAAGGGTTTAGTTTATACAAGACCTAAGACAAGACTTGAGACTCTAATCAATCTAAATAATCACAAATGCAAGCACTGAATACATTTCTCAAATATTTTGAATAAAATTATAACTCTGCCAACATATAGCTCTGTAATTTTTTGACATTGTAGTTAAGGCCTGGTCAATTATTACAGGGACAAAGAAAATATTTTATCAGAAATTTTAAAATTTATTTGGAAGTGAATTATATGTTGGAGCAGTTTCCTTTTGTTTGATATGGTTTCACCAATGCTCATATTGCAGAGAGCAAAGAAGAATGCATCTGACAAAGGTATTTCATTTTCTGTTTTCGTATTCTGGACCAAACTGAATCCCTTACAAATGCTAGGCACATGCCACACTGTGCTATGTGGTATGACTGAAAATTATGGTGAATATTTAAATTTTTAAAAAATACTATGGTAAAAGACACATGACCATTAATCATCTTTAAAATATTACCCCTCTTTTGGACACTATTGTCCCATCATACTCAGTACTACCTGAAGCAGATCTAGACGTCCTCATTCATGAGTGTCTTTCATTTTGCTAATCTCATTATCTCCATGTTCTGATCTGATCCAAAATATGTACGGCAATTTTGACAAATTAAAAAAAAAATTCTCATGTCTCCTCCTCTACCTTATCCACCGGGTCTGGAACTAGGCGATTACTGGTTTTACCCAAAGTGACAGTGAAAGGTAAACACTGAGTGGATGGAGCACAAATAGACACTCACAAAAGAAGTTTCCAGAAGTGCTTCATAAGGTGGCAAGAAAGATGTGTGTTCAAAGTCAGAGGGAATGTTCTGAGGGAAGAAAAAGGTCAGTGTTTCTAAATTAAATGAATTTTTAAAATATTAAACATTTGCTGTAGAGTCTGAGCATATACAGTACACCCTCAGACCATGACAAAGTTATTTAGAAAGATATATCTTATATCGCCTCTTCACTGCTTACTGAACTATAATATAAATATGGAAAAATTGGGAATAAGTTATGCAGTGTTTAATGGTTTTGTATCCAAAGCAAGAACTAGAATATTACCAGAAGTTGTCCAACAGCATGTCTTGTCACTGAGCACCAACCATAAAGAGTAATTATCTTTCAAATCCTAACACCATACATCATTTTGTCTTTGAACTTTACATAAATTGAATCATAGAGCTCTATTTGATTTATGTCTTGCAACGTATCTCAGACTTTTCATCAGTATGTTCAGTTTTTTGCCTGTGAATGATTTTCAAAAGTTCTCAATAGTTGTTAGATTGCATTTCATTATTTCTAAACCTTTTTAGTGTTTAATAAAAATAATTTAAAGTGATTTTAATATATCAGAAAGGTTAACAGACATTGTATCTGTAACTGATTAAAAAAAACCCTCAAAGAGTCGGGGATTTAGCTCAAGGGGTACTGCACCTACCTTGGAAGCACAAGGGCCTGAGTTTGATCCCTGGTCCACCAAAAAAAAAAAAAAAGTAAAAGTGCTGTTTTTGCTGGGCATGGTGGCTCAAGCCTATAATCCTAGTGCTCAGGAAGCAGAAGCAGGAGAGTTGCAGAGTTCGAGGCTTGCGTGGGCTACGTAGCGAGCTCAGGGCCAGCCTGAACTACAAAGTGAGACCTTGTCTCAGAAACAAACAAACAAAAAACCTCAAAAACTGCTGTTACAAACACCAGAAGGCATTTTCATAATGCACTTACTTATTCATTCATTCATTTGATAAATTTTTAGCAAGCCCTAGTTTTGTGCTAGGTACTAAGCTATGCAATATGTGAGTACAAAGATGAATTGCATACATTACCACCCAATTATGAAGCAATTTACAACCTGTTAGGAAAAAAGAAATATTTGGACTTTAGTACCTGTGCAGTAAGGCAGTATATAAAAGCCACAAAAGTGGAAAACAATACTGCTATTCAAATATGAAAAGAGGAGTCATCATGGAGTAAAGGCAAAAAATGTTTGGTTGGACTTCCGCTGAGTCATTCCAAAAACAAAGCGTTAAATGGGTAAAACAAGTGAGGGACAATGAACTTCAGTGGACTGATATTTAGTTCACAATTAATATATTTGTGGACTTGGCAAGAGCTGGGGAACATATAAGGACCCACTGTAAGAAGCTAAATTACAATCTACTTTGCTGAGAAGGCTGTAGTGTTTTTCTTATGTGTTTTATCTTGACAAAGAGTAGGAAGCTTTGAATAAATGTATAAAAGCAATGCCATGTTGAACTTGTTAAGGAAGAAATCTGGCAAGTAGGATACATAATATATGGAAGATACTAGAGCCAGAAGGACTAATCACAGAGCTATCTTGGCAGTTCAGGAGTATAAAGAACAGAAGAAAATATTGGCATGAATGGATAGCTAGGGATTCAAAGGATAGTAAAAGAGAAATCAGTGGGATACAGGAATCTGTTGAAGCAGTTACCTAGGGAAGAAAAAGGCCCCACCAAGATACTGCATCTTGGTTATCTTTGAGAAGAAAACTAAAGAAGATTGGTATAGGTAGAACTCAGTTATAAGAGGAAAGTGGATAGAGGAGGGTGTAGATCTCCATGTAGTAACAATTATCAAAGATAAAGGGCAAAAGCTTAATGCCAAGTATGACAGCTGGGAGAAGAACAATAAAGTGTGCAGAACTCTGAAATGAGATTTCTGAGTCCAAATTCTGGCTCTATTTTTTTTACTAACTGCATGACTGAAAGCTAGTTACTTAATCTCTCCAAGCCTCAGTTCCCTCATCAGGAAGTCAAGCACACTAATAGTATTTTCTCCATAAACTGAACAGTTGGCATTCACTGTAAGTGCTATGCATGCTTTTGTAATTATTATACCAAAATTGAGAGATGTATTGGAGCACAGGGGAGGCATTGCATACAGTACTGATTAGAAAGTAAGAACTCTTTATTCATTTATCTGGGAAATTATATTGAGTGTTTACCATGTGCCAGGTGAATCCTGCAGATACAAAGTGATCAAACAAAATATCTGCTCTTAAAAAGGCCAAATATTAAAATATTGGAAGCATATTCTAGCTCCAAAAGGACTAGAGCTAAAGAATTTACTTATAAGGAAATTACCACAGTCTAGTACCCTGTAGGAGATGGTGATGATTTGGTTACAAGTTAAACAATAAAGATAGGAAGGGGAATAGGATTTAGTTAGTGAAAGACTGAATTTCACACTTTGTTTTTCGAATGACTCAGCAGAAGTCCAACTGAACAATGTTTTCTGCCTTTACTCCATGATGACTCCACTTTTCATATTGGAATAGCAGTATGTTATTCCTCTTATGTGGCTTTTATATACTGCCTTACTGCTCAGGTATTCAAGTCCAAGGGTATTCAAGGGAGCTAGATTATTTAAAAGCAAAAATTGGGCCTAATCAAGAAGTAGAAAAATCAAAGCAGTGAAAACCAAACCAAAGGTGGTCATTAGAGCAGAATCCATAGTACAGAGAAATTTCAAATCCTTTCACTACAATGGTCATCTTGTTTTTTAAATGCACATAGTATTTTATTTGCTAACAGTAAAGAAACCTGAAATGAGAATTTCTGATCAGAGGAAATGAGTTAATAATGACACCATTTCTTGAAGAAAACACCATAATGTTTAGGTTTGGAAGTGGGGATAGTAGACTTTGCAAAAGCATAACCACTGTTTTGAACACACTTGGCAAGCCTTTTAGCCAGATGATTAAAAGATGATATAGACTCTGGGAAAAGGTGAGGATAGAGATATAGTTTGTGAGGAACCAGTAGTTCAATAGCATCTAGCCATTACTCCTATGTGGGAAGTGGCTTGGGCCAGGGCATTGCCCCAAACCAGGGGTCTGCTCCCTATCCTGGGAGCTGCCCTAGGTTGGCAAGGATCCTGGGCCAGGGGACTGCACTTATGGGTGCTGCCCTGACAAAACCAGGGGTCTGCCCTCTGGGAGCTGCCCTGGTCACCGGGAAGGGGGTGGGGCTTGCTCCCTCACCAGGAAACTGTCTTGAATTTTGCCCTGGGCCTCTCCTCCCTCCCCCAATAAGGGAAATACTCAAAGAGAGACAAAAGCTTGTGCCTTGAGAGTCTCCTCTAGTCTTTAGCATAAAATAAGAAACTTGCTGATCATCTAGGAAGAAGTGTAATGAGTAGAGAGAGCACATTTCAAAAAGTTTTAGATACTGGCTGCCAGACAAGGTTATCTTTGTACTTTGAGTTCCTATAGATTTGAATTTTAATCGTGTTAATCATAGATGTTTACCACTAAATACATTATTGATTGTAAGCTTTGCACATGGGCACTCTAGCTAGAAATACTATAAAAGAGCAGTGAAGAATAAACTCAGGGCCTTGAGAATTATCTAAGGTCTTCCTGATCCCATCTTTCTCTGTCCTGTGTTTTTCTTAATCCTCTCCCCACCACCACCACCACCACTCAGGTGCTGTCAGATTTTGCCAGCTGGCCCCAGAACTCCTAGTCCACACTTTCCATGATGCTAGTGTAGATAGCAAGAGAGGAAGTGCCTTGGAGACTCTGACTCTAAGGAGATGAGTAAAAACAATGAAAATATGCAAAGGACACTGAGGAAGGAGTGGTTTGTGGGATGGAAGAAAACCGGAGGTCTTTAGAACGTTATGAGCCAAGGGAGGAAAGTCTTTGAGGAAAAAAAGTGAGACTATGTGCCAGATATTTTTGAGAAACAGATTTATTTCATTTGATATTTATAGATATTGATAACATTAGTAACCATGAGTGATCATGAAAATTTCATCAAAATTTATAAAGACTACAAAGATGAGAAAGTAAGTGTAGAACACTTAAAATTTTTGGTAAAAGAGACAAAAAGACCAGTGGGTGGAGGAGATGTGGTGTGAGGAGAGTGTTAACTCTCTAGAGTTAGAAGAGGATAGGAGGATTTGTGCGTCTGTGCAGTCATCAGTAATGAGGCTGTCTGAGTGCTGCCATGCAAGGGAAGGGGTAGTTACAGGGGTTCTTAGGCGAGCAAGAGGGACAGAAGTAAGGTCTTCAGACAGCACAGACAGGCCAATTGGATCTGCTGCAAAGGAAGAACATTATTTTTTGAATGCTTCTCTTTCCTTGGTGAGAAGTCATTAAGAATGGTGGATGGTGAGAGGTATTAAGTCTGAAAAGTCAGAATAAACACAAGATATTCATCCTATAAAATGAAATAGAGAGCTACTAAAGAAATGCAGTCACATTTGCCAACCACATGCGATTACCATTGGACTTGTGGTCACACATACTCAGTGAGCAGGTTTGGAGGTCCGCCCCAGATACATTTCACTAAAAGGTCAAAAGGGTGTAGTTGCTAATCTAAC
>PVIC010042809.1:0-15650 GCA_004025085.1 Thryonomys swinderianus
GTAATTTATGTGCAGTTGTAACCTTTTGTGAACGGAGCCCATCCTCCCTCAAAAAAGCCCTTCTCTATTTTCTTCAGTCGACCGACTGTGTTAGCAATCAATAAAAAACACCAAGAGCCTCGCACTCTGTATGAAAAGATCAGACTGAATGAAGTGTCCCTAAGAGAGAAACTGAAGTAGGAGCTGGTCAAGGTTGGGCAAGGGAACTTCAATGCCAAACTGATCCCAGGTAGAAAACAGAGGAAGGAGGCTGGGTAGGGTGTGCTAGATTGCCGCGGAAAGACCCCAGCATCTTTGTAGAGTCATAGAGACTGTTGGCAGGAATTCCATATCTTCAACCCATTCACTCGCTGGTCATACACGTACCATGGAGAACACGCACAGGATACACACAGTGACGGACCAGGAAGGGCGTTAGCTGGGAACTGCTGTTGTAGTCTCCATAACTGGATATCAAAAAAGTGCATTCTTATCCAAAACGCTCCTCCTCTGTCAAATTACCCATATTTCACTTTCTCATTTTGGACTCTGCATTTCTTTAGATGAGGATCAAATCCAAACCATTTGGTACCTATACAACCCAGTCTCAGTTGGACTGAAGGTTTTTGAACTGAATAGTTTTTACCTATAATCAGCAAGATATTATCCCATCCTGGCTTATACTGTGTTCCAAGGAACATTATTGTATTAGTCACTTTTCTGTCCTTGCTAAGGCAAAATGTGTGTCATCCAAAGGTAAAGGGGAAGGGGGTTATTTGGCTTTCAGTTTATAGAGGTTTCAGTTCATCAGCTTCAAGGTTGAAATGGCAAACATCCCTGGCACAGGACAAACAACATGGAGGGCACAAGCCGGAAACATAACAAGAATCTGTAAGAGCATCTTTCTGCTTCTTTTATCTTATTCAGACTATCCAAATTAGAGCCATGCCAAACTAAGCACTCACATTCCAGGTTTAAGTGATCACATACCTTTAACCCCAGCATCACACATTCTGGATTCAGCTACCTCTGAAAAAGAAAGTCCTACCTCTTCTGCAGAATGCTTTGGGACTCACAAACACAAACCATTTTGTTCTAACTTTGACCCTTAAAGATTCATGAATATTCCTTTACAGAGAAGTACTTTGTCCACCTCTAAGAGTGGCCAAAATCCTAATAGTTTCAGCATTGCTGACAAGTCCAAGTGCCAGGTCTCCTCTGAGACGTAAGGCAAACTCCTAGGGGTGAGCCCTTGTACAAATGAAAAGAAAGTTAAACGTCCCCAGCATTCAATGGGATAAGATATACCTTTACCTTCCAAAAGTTACAAACAAAGGGATACAAAGGAATGGCACCAAAGCAATCCACAATCCAGGAAAGTAAATGTTAGATCCTACAGATCCACTTCCAGCATCCCTGGCAATATGCGGCAAGCTGTGAACTCCAAAGATCTTAGGTGGCCCCACCCCTATGACGATTCTGGTGGTTGTAGTTCTCTTGGCTTCTTCTCTCACATTCTGCTTCCTCTTTGATGCTTTCCTTGGAAGATCTGTGCTCCTGGTTTCTTCACACCTCTGGGGTCTCCATGGCACCTTCAGCTTCACACTTACAGCTTTACATACTTCCCCCTCAAAAGCACATTGTCCAGCCTTCCAGGCCTTCTGAAGTCTGGATGGAAGCCTTCCTGACCCCATAGCTCCTGCATTCTATGCGTACCTAAAACTAGTACTATATGAATGATGCCAAGGTCTCCTGACATTTGGAGCTGTAGCTAGGCTTTCTTCTCTCTTAGCTGTAGGAGTCCACTGCCTATGAGCCAAACTGTGAGGAACAACTTCCCTAGGCCGCTGCCACTCTGGAGCATGGTGCTCTGGGACTTTCTTCTCAAAGCAAAATCGCTTACCTTGTAGCTCTGAATCTCCAGAGTGTAATCCTACTGCATCCTCTGTGCCCTCCAGCCATCTGTTCTACTTTCCTGTTCCTTCTCAGCAATTAAAATCTCTTCTGTCCCATCTTTACAGTCAACAGCATTACTAGTGTTTCCGGCCAAACTCAAAATGTTATAAATCATTTTTCTGGGCTTTTTGCTCTTGATTCTCAACACAAATCTGGCTAAATGCCCCCAACAGTAGCTATGCTACCACCTCAGTATTCAATTGCCTTAAAATCTCTTCTGCAAGATTAATCAATCCATGGCTACTAATCCCAGTCTCAGGCAAAGTCTCTGGACATGAACAAAATGCAGACACACTCTCTACCTAAAGCCACAACCACACCATCTGGAGCCCAACAACCAACACAGTCCTTCTTCCTTGCAGAACCCTCCCCAGCCTGGTCTTTACAAGCTTTCCGGTCTTCTGAGCTCTGACCTGAATCTCCCACACGGAGCAGCCTAAGGCATTCCAGCTCTGGTTGTGTAGCCAACATCTGTCAGTCTATCCTAACTCCTCTCCTCCCATAGCCAGTTTCAAAGGCTTTTGAACCACATGGCCAGGTAATGTCACAGTAATGACCTTTCTTTTCTGGTACCAAGTGTGGCCAGGGACTTAGCTCAAGTGGTATTGAACCTTTCTGGGAACCACAGGGACCCAAGTTTAATCCCTGGTATTAAAAAAAAAACACCCTAATTACTCTATTAGTTACTTTTCTTCCCCTACTGAGACAAAATAAGTGACATCCAAGTTAAAAGGGGAGGGGTTTATTTCTCTTACAGATTGGAGAGGATTCAGTCTGCAATTGGCTGGCAAAATGATAAAAAAGCTTCCCAGAGGAGAGACACCATGGCTCACACAAGGCAGCAAAGAGAATGAGAGAGCTTAAGAGTGTCTTTCCACCCCTTTCATTTTATTCACACTACTGGGGTTAGTGCAACACCAAAAAAAACACTCCCATGTAGTGGTTTAGTGATCATACACCCTTAACCCCAGCATCACACTTTCCACATTAACCCCCTATGAAAAAGAAAGTCCCATCCTATCTGCATGAGGCTTTGGGAGGATATCTAAGTACAAACCATAACAATATTAGGAATGCACATACACAAATGGACACACGGAGATAAATGTACACACAAAAGCAGTGCAATGTGGTGTTTGAGAACACAAGTTTTGAAATCAGCGATGTAGTTTCTTCCAGGTACTGGTGAGTAAACTTGTAAAATTTCTTGAGCCAAATTATCTTTTCTTATTTTCCTTTTGAAAAAAAACACTTTTGAAAAAAAAAAACACTTCACAGTGTTTCTCTCTCAAGTCTACTCTCATTATCTAGTTTAGTGTCTTACTGAAATGAAGCAAAAAAAGAAGAAAATGATTAGAGGTTTTATTCATAAAGTCTCTGCCTAAGCCAATGTCTCCAAGAGTTTTACCTAACCTGTTATCCAGCAGGCTTATTGTTTCTGTTTTAATGTTTAAGTCTCATATCCATTGTGAGTTTGGTTTTGTGCATGGTGAAAGAGATAGGTCTAGCTTTAGCTTTTGGCAGGTTAAAGCCCAGTTTTTCCAGCACCATTTGTTAAAGAGGCTGTTTTTCCTCCATTGAAGATGTTTGGCTCCTTTGTCAAAGATAAGGTGGCTTAGCACAAGAACTAGCAGAAAAGAATCAACAAATGGGATCTCATTCTACTGAAAAGCTTCTGCACAGCAGAAGAAGTCACTGGCATTGCTAAAAGACAATCAGCAACCTGAGAAAAAAATCTTTACTAGCTGTTTATCAGACAAAGGGCTATTATCTACAATATGTAAAGAACTCAAACAGACCAGCCTCCCCAAGTTTAAAGACCCAATTCAAAAATGGGCATCTGAAATGAACAGACATTTCTCAGAGGCAGAAGTCAAAGCAGCTAAGAAGCATATGAAGAAATGTTCAACATCACTGGTCATTTGAGAGGTGCAAATGAAAACAACACTGAGATTTCATCTCACCCCACAAAGAATGGCTGCAATTATAAAATCAACCAACAATAAATGCTGGCGAGGCTGTGGGGAGAAAGGAACTCTTCTTCACTGTTGGTGGGATTGCAGACTTGTGCAACCATTGTGGAGATCTGTGTGGATTTCTCAGAAAACTCGGACTAGGGGTCCCATTTGACCTTGCTATCCCCCTGCTAGGAATATACCCAAAAGAATTTTAAAAATCATATTGGAAAGACAGATGTACTCCCTTCTTCACAGCAACTCAGTTCATGATAGCTCAGTCTTGGAAACAACCCAAATGCCCATCAACTGGAGAGTGGATAAAGAAGATGTTTTTTTGTTTTTTTTAGACAGGGTCTCGCTTTGTAGTTCAGGCTGGCCCTGAGCTCACTATGTAGCCAGGCAAGCCTGGAACTCAGCAGTCCTCCTGTCTCTGCCTCCTGAGTGCTGGGATTACAGGCGTGAGCTACCACGCCCGGTGAAGATGTGGGGTTTTTTTTAATAAAATGGAGTATTATTCTGCCATAAATAATGACAAGATCAATTCATTTATGTGCAAATGGATACACCTGGAGGACACGCTGAGTATAATAAATAGATCACAGATAGGCAAATACCTGGTTTTCTCTTTGATATGAGTGCCTGTAGATGCAAATGAGCCCTAGAAAGTATGACAGTCTTTGTAGAATGGGAAATTTCCAAAGGAAATTTGGTGCAGGAATGTAATGAGGGGAAGGAATAAATATGATTCTGAAGAAAATAAAAGAGCATGTATATAGTGGGTGGGGAGGTAGGGTGGGTAGGGATATGGGTAAAAATGAGAATTAACTTGTGTCATATATTGGTGCAAACTCCCCAATGTTATGTGTGATTGTGAGATGTATATAAATTATACCAATAAATAATTCAATTTAAAAAATGGATGTCGCTGTAATGAGGAATAGTCTTTGACCAAGCAAGGAGCTCATTAAGAGAAATCATATGGATGAGGAATTGATGTGGGCACTACTTAAAATTTTCATTAAATAATAAAAACCCATCATGCATATTAGTAATGTTTACAAGAACATGTTCTTCGTCTTCGGTTGAGAAGACAAAGCCAAACCCATGTACCATTTTTTTTCCTGCCAGGCCTTGTAGGAAATTGTTTCCTTTTTCAATGGGTTACGTTTTGAGCCTTCTGCCCTTCTCTATCAACCCTAGCAACGGCCTGAATCTACACTTGATCTTAGCCAAAAGGCCGAGAAGCGATACCGGCCTGAATCTAGTATTTTTCATTTAAGAGAAAAAGCAAATAAGTGGGTGACAAGTCTATAGGAAAAGATACTATAAAAATGTTTTCATCTATAGCATGATCTGAACAAGAAATTAAATATTTAATATAACTTATTTTCAACCAAGACAGATGCATGTCAGAGTTACTTGGGTTAAAATCACCAAGCCAAGAACTAGTAAAGGAGAGTAGATAATTGAGATAATTTTTCATATATGGGGAATATATATAAATTGAAGATCAAAAAGGAAGTTGTAGAAAAAAAGCAATAAATACAGGGAGCTGATGGTCATTTCAGAACCAAAAAAGAAAAGTTAGCTGATCAATGAAGAGAGAAGAAAACAAACTGCTTAGAAGAGATGAATTTAAATTGAATGCAAGACAAAAGAGCTTCTTTTGCACTCTATATTGATAAACCGACTTTTCTCTAATATATTTTTATCAAAAGAATTGATCCCAGTTTAATCAGAAACACTGAAGTCTTACAGATCCTACAGGTGGGCCTGACAATATTGATGTGAGGGATTGACAGTTTTAAAATGTGAGAAAGGATGACATGATTCTGAGGTTTATTCTGGATACATTTGCTGGCTTTTTGTTTTGTTTTGTTTTGTTTTGAGACAGGGTCTCGCTTTATAATTCAGGCTGGCTTTGAGCTCACTATGTAGCCCAAGCAAGCCTTGAACTCAGCAATCCTCTGTCTCCCGAGTGCTGGGATTACAGGCTTGAGCCAACATGCCCAGCACGTTTTCTGGATTTTAAGGAATGACTAGCATGGAATTATTAGGCCAAGGATTTAGCTCAGTGGTTCTGGCACCTGCCTCACAAGCACAAGGTCCTAAATTCAAACCTCAGTACCAAAAAAGAAAAAGAAAAAAATGTATTAAACCAAGATAAAGAAGCAAAATTTTAGGACTGAGGCAATGTTGATGATAGAAGTTTTATATTAAAACATCCAGAACAAACAGTAGCTTCAGTTGTAATAAGATGCTTTTTTAAAGAATACAACTTATGTTCTTCAATTCTGACAGGTAGCATATTTATAAATTAATACATTATAAAAGAGCTATAGTGAAAACAAGAAAAAATCTTCCTCACAATACCTTTATCATAATTCCCCAGCTGTACTATACAGTGGCAATTAATAAAGGCTTCTAGTGAATAATTCATTGCCTCTATAGTCTATGTCTATGTGATACACATACTATCATTTAGATAGATTTGTGTGTTTCCTTTCAAATCTATTTCGTCTGGATGGATCTGGGTAAAATATTGTTACAAAAAGAGGTCTTGGTCTCATAATGCTTCCCTGGTGTTTATTAATCTTCAGTTTTATTCTTATTCTACCTTTTCTTCTCTATTTCTAGTTTCCTATATATGACAAATTTATATCTTATTTTATAGGGTTTTACTTTTGCATAACTAAACAAGGCAGATATTTAAAAACATTTAGCTATACCATTTGGTTGCTGGTGAAAGTAGTACAGCAGAAAGGAGACAATACATGATTCTCAAAAGCATGCAGACTTTGGAGAGAGATCCTCAGGATCAGAGAAGCAATGCATATGTAGAAGATTTATCTTAGGAAAGGAAATCTTTCTGTAGTGAAAGGTGGAAGATAGAAAAGAATAGGTGCTGATTGTAATGACGAGATTCCAAAATCCATCAGCATAAGAAATGAGGAAATACAAATACAGTTAAAAACAAAGGGAGAAAGCAGTAATCAGTGGAATTATATGTCATGGAAAAATAACATTGTGAAAGTGGAAATAATAGAAAGTAACCTGTCAGAAAAAGAAGTTATTGCCAGATGTTCGATTTTTGACTTAGTTATTTGATTTGTGGATACTTGCTGATCAGCCTTTGGATATAAAATGAAGAGAGAACGGCTTAGTCAGACAAGGGTCATTGCAAATTAGGTAAGAGTAAAGAATACACAAGACGTTGGAAAAATTTTGAAAATGTTTAGAATGAAAACAAACATTATGGAATTGAAAGCTGTAATCTATGCACGTATATTTTTATAAAGATGACAGAATTAACAGAAAGTCAGAAGTTATTTTAAAATTTCTATTAAAAAATGGCCCAAGTTTTCAGAGAAGTGAGTTTTATTTCTGAATCTAAGAAAAATGGGAAAATGATCTGAACAAGAAGGCCCTGAACTTACAGTCTAATCCTAAGGTATAGAGGTGGAAAAGAAAAGAAATAGTTACAGCCCTGGAAGGATATTTGGAAAGAATTAAATCCTGCTTGAATACCATGTCAAACAGTTATAACTGCATTTCACAAATTGTTCTGGATGTTTTGGTCAGTTAATCCACTGGCTACTTACAAGACTACAGAAGGTTAAAGAGCTCATCTAAGGTCAATACCCAGTGAATGACAGGGCTAGGATTTGAATCTAGGACCTCCCTCTCTACCCCTTGATACCTGCATGTCCCTGATGCGGAGCTTTATTTAGGAATTCCTAGGCTAAAGCTAAAACATTAAAAAAAATGCATTTGTGCTCTTTGAAGACAGTCAAATTATAATCAATATGGTGGTCAATTATTAGTTATTGAAAAAGTAGGGAACCCAGGGTACTGGTCAAATATAGAATCCTCAATTATACAGCCTTGTCACTGAACATATTAATTTGAATATTTTAATCTTTCTGTGCTCTAGCTTTCTTATATAATAATAGTAAAAAAAAGATAAACTTATGTGACTTTGAAGCCTATTGTGAGGATTCCATTGCCTAACATATGCAGATAGGGTAGGATCTGATGTGTAATAAATGCTCACCTGTTTACCAGTTACTACTGGATACTGATTAGAATATTAATCTGAAGAAGGTGAGAACAGGTCCAAAATTGTTAATACCTTGCAAACAAACACACTGAACACTACAATCCCAGAAGATTCTTTCTCTAAAAGTTTGAAAGACTAATGTTTTTCATTTAAAATTTGACACAAGTTTAAATTTGTAAAGATGAAGTTTTTAACAATGTAGCCTCTTTATTGAGGAAAAAAAGCAGTGGGAAGCATTTCTGTACTTACAACTGGAAGCCATGTTGGTGGGAGAACAGTGTCATCTAGTGAGAGTATTAGAGAGAAATTCCTTGCTCCAAATGCAGATACCTAACTAGTTCTATCTGGAGGGTTTTGTCCATCACTAGTGGAATGTTGCAGAATGGAGGGAGATCTGAGGCAGGAAAAAGCTGGGCCCATTTGGAAATGGTGGTAGGTTCTGCAGAGGGAAGGTGAGTGGGCTGTTAAGGCTTTATTTTTCCCATCTAAATGTATTCTCAGGCACGAGGCTGCCTCTGTCTCAGGTAAAGCACACATCCCTTTTAGAACTGGCTTTTGACTTTGAGCAGTTTTCCGTACCCAGCAGCACCAGTAAAATCACAAGATATTTTGAAACAGAAAGATGAACGATAGGATTCCTCATAATTCTGAAACTATTTAGGGTAGAATTTTAATGAGAAATTCACAAGAAATTAGTAATTAGAAATTCACAAGAAAGAACTCCAATTATAAGTACAAAAATGCTTCCCAGTACTTTCAATTTAGAATTGATTTGTAGCATGGTATTCATGAACATTTGCATATAATTTATACTTTCGCAGCAATTAAATTTTCCAGCTATCATTTTCTCATTTGCCACTAATAAAAAATAGTTTGTACTGTATCCATTTTTTTTTTTTGAGACAGGGTCTCGCTTTATAGTTCAGGCTGGCCCTGAGCTCACTTATGGAGCCCAGGCAAGCCGCCACGAACTCAGCAATCCTCCTGTCTCTGCCTCCCGAGTGCTGGGATGACAGACGTGAGCCACCACGCCCGGCACTGTGGTATGCGGTGTTGATTGTTGGTGGGCGTGAGTCTCCACGCCCAGCATTATTTGTGGTTACCGGGGATTGAACTCAGGACCTTGCGCTTGCGAGGCAGGCGCCGGAAACACTGAGCTAACCCTCCGGCCCTGTACTGTATCCATTTTTAAAACATTACAGTTTAATTAAAAGTAGTTATCACAATTTGCTTAAGATATAAACACCATGAGTTTTTACCTCTGTCCAGGTCAACAGCAAGAGCCTAAAACTCCCTAGCCGTCCTTACACCCGGGCAATTTTTTATCTCCTTTTATTAAGGTTGTTTATCTGTAGCTTTCTTCTTGTAGCCTTGTCTGGTTGTGGTATTGCAGTAATGTCAGCCTCATAGAATGAGTTTATAACAGCTCTCTTTCTTTAAACTTTTCATACATTTTGAGAAGAATTGGTGGTAAATATGCGGTGAAATTTGAAGAGAACCATTTGGTTCTGGAATTTATCGTGTTCTGAAACTTTTGTCTTTGACAGGATTATTATTCATTTTTGGCTTGTTCAGGTTTTCTATGACTTTTGGTGGTATTTTGATCACTAAATGTATCCAGAAATTTACTCATTTCTTCTAGATTTGACAGATTTTTTGAGTGTGCTATACTTCCTATTATCTCCTAGTAAGTCTTTGTGTTGGTGTAGAAACAGCTGTAATGTCTCCCTTTTCATTCTTAATTTTATTTATTTTGTCTTCTCTTTTTTGCTCTCTTAGCTAAAAATTTGTTAATTTTATCCAAAAGTTAATTTTCATTTATTAAACTTGTAGTTTTAGCTTCCTTTTTCATTTCTACTGCGATATTTTCTTGTTTTCTTCTATTAATCTAGGGTTTCATTCATTTTTGCTTTTTCATGCACTTGAGATGGAGCTTCAGATTATTTTTTAATGTTTTCTTTTTTCTTTTTTAAATTTGAATCTTTATTGCTACATTATGTATACACATCACAATCACACTCAACATTGAAAATTTGAACGAGTATATGACTTGACTTCTCATTTTTCCCCTTCCTCTACCCACCCAACAACCCCCCACCTCTACATAAATAAACATATATAAATATTTCCTTTTTTTTTTTTTAGATAGGGTCTCACTTTGTAGTTCAGGTTGACCCTGAACTCACTATGTAGCCCAGACAAACCTCAAACTCAGCAATTCTCCTGCCTCTGCCTATTGAGTGGTAGGGTTATAGGAATGAGCCACCACACCCAGCATTGTGGTGTGTGGTGCTGATTACTGGTGGGCATGAGTCACCCTGCCCGATATTGTTGTATGTGGTTACCGGGGATCAAACCAGGGAGCTTGCTCTTAGTAGGCAGGCACAGGAACCGCTGAGCTAAATCTCTGGCCCTTGTTTCCTTTTTTTACCATCATGTTTTTTCTTGCCCCTCGTTACTTACCTCTAAACTCCATTTCCCTTTGAATATTTACTATTTCACAATATCATGCATTCTAAAACTCATTTACATCTTCAGTTTCTCATACCAGAGAAAAGGTATAATACTTACACATCTGTGACCTATTTATTTCATTTATGAGTATATCCTTAAGGTATGTCCATATGAGTATAAACGACTCAAAATTATCATTTTTATGGCAGAGCAATACTCCATTTTATTTTTTGAAACCTACATCTTTTTTGAACTTTTTAAAAATTAACTTCTTTTCTTTCCTTTTTATGAAGGTTATGTTGCTATAAACTTCCCTCTTAGTGCTATCTGTGCTCCATTTCATAAACTTTGGTATGCTATGTTGCCATTTTTATTTGGCTTAATAAATTTTACAATTTATCAGTTCACTTCCATTATTCTAGAGCGTGATGTTTAATTTCCATTCATTTGTTCACTTTCTTAAGTTGGTCTTGTTAACTTTAGGTTTATTCTACTATGGTCTGAGAAAAGATAGTATTTCAATGTTTTAATTTGTTCTGACTTATTTTGTGGCCTTTCCTGTGTTCTGTACTGAAGGTTGCTCCTGTGCTGATAAAAATACGTTCAGTACCTGGCAGGTGACATTCTGTAAATATCAAATAGGTTCATTTTATGTAAAGTAGAGTTTAACTCCTTTGTTGCTGTTGTTGTTGTTGCTGCTTTTTTTTTTTACATTTTTTGTTTATCTTTTTTGGTACATTGTATATACATCTTATGATCACACTCAGTACTGGGAATTTGTACCAGTATATGATGCCATTTTGATCTGAATGATCCTCCCTCTGATGAAAGTTGGCTATTGAGGTTCCCAAATATTACTGAATGGGAATTCATACCTACTTTTAATCTAATAACACTGGCTTTATATATAATGAGTAGATCAGGTATTGGGTACATATTCACACTGTTAGTTCCTTTTGTTGAACTGATCCTTGCACAATTTCCTTTAAATGTATTTTTCTATCTTTTGACTCTTAAATCTACGTGTGTCTTTACCAGAATAGTATATTTCTGTAGACACCCTACCCCTATCATTGGGTCCTTTTAAAAATCAATTCTCATAGTTTAAATTTTTTAATTGAGGAATTGAATCTATTTAAATTGAAGGTGAGTGACAGTTAACAATTTAGTCCTGTGATTTTGTTCACTTTATTTTCTGGACATTTTATGTATTCTTTTTTCTTCTATCTTCTATTGTTGTCAATATTTGTGTTTCTCTATTTTATATTGATAGCATTTGCTTCTTTTTTCTGTTGTATAATCACTAGAATTATCCTTTTGTGTGTTCTCATGACACTTATCTTTTCTCTTACACATGTACAACTCCATTACACTTTCTTGAGTCTAGTCTATGATGAATTCCTTCAAAGTTTTTGCTTAACATGGAATGATGATATGTTTTCTTCATGTCTGAATGATACCTTTCTTGATTATCATATTCCTAGTTGTCACTTAGCTTGTGTTGTATTGGATGGTGTGCTGTGTTTGTTTGTTTGCTTGCTTGCTTTTTCTTTCAGAACTTTTATAATGCCATGCCATTCTCTCTTAGCTCATAGGGTCTCTGCTGGGAAATCTGCTGTGACTCTAATAAGACATCCTTAACAGTAACTTGACACTTTTCTTTGGATTTTTTTTTTCATCCAATCCTCACTTTGCAGTTTGACCTCAGAGAGAGCCATTTGCTTAGGTCTCTAGTTTACAGTTCTTACTGAATGTTGAGTTCAGTAACTTGAGCCACAATTTTGACTTCTCCACAGTGAACAGAATGTGAGAACATTGTTTCTGTATCTAAAAAATACAGGAATTTCAGCACTAACATTTACTTAAGACACAAAATGTTAATCTATGATAAAAGCTGAGTCTCTAAGGACGTATCCATCTCTCTTTTTAAAATCTGAAGAGCAGGGCCGGAGATTTAGCTCAGTGTTTCTGCCGCCACCTGCCTAGCAAGTGCAAGGTCCCTGGTTTGATCCTGGCAACCACATACAATGATATTATATTGGGTGTGGAGACTCACACTCACCAGCACTCAGCACCACACCCCACAATGCCGGGCGTGGTGGCTCACGCCTGTCATCCCAGCACTCGGGAGGCAGAGGCAGGAGGATCGCTGAGTTCCAGGCTTGCCTGGGTTCCATAGTGAGCTCAGGGCCAGCCTGAACTACAAAGCGAGACCCTGTCACCAAAAAAAAAAAAAAAAAAAAAAAAAAAAACTGAAGAGCAAATTTTTGATAGTCTACACTTACATACATATTTAATAGTAAAGGTTAGACCAAATATTTCACCTTGTGTTAACATGGATCAGTAAAAGTAATTTATTAGAGGGGCCGGCGGGTTGCTCAGTGGTTCCATCACCTACCTCGCAAGCACAAGGTCCTGAGTTCAATCCCTGGTGACCACATACAATGCTGGGCGTGGAGACTCACACCCACCAGCCATCAATACCACATACCACAGAGCGGAGCGTGGTGGCTCACGCCTGTAATCCCAGCACTCAGGAGGCAGAGACAGGAGGATTGCTGAGTTCCAGGTTTGCCTGGGCTACATAGTGAGCTCAGAGCCAGCCTGAACTACAAAGCGAGACCCTGTCACCAAAAAAAAAAAAAAAAGTAATTTACTAGAAACACAGGATTAATGTAAACAGTATCAGAATGCTAACTAATATATACACACATACACATTGAGAAGAAAATCCCCATCCTTTCTTGCATTTCTACACACCTTATAAAAATGGGGTCATTGATGTGTTTTATATTAAATTACAATTGCAGGAATGTTTTGCAGTGAGTAAGTTTCTACAAACAACCTTTTCTTTCCAAACTGAGAACACAAGAGTGGCTCAACTGGCTTAATAAATATAAGTATTACACCTCCTTCTTTGGCAAAGTCTGGCAAATTTGTGAGCAGCTTTCTTGTAAGATTTGACGATTTGCATAACAAAATTGAAAACAGATTTCTGGAGACCTAGGTCCTATGCAAAACAAGCAAATAACACTTTCTCCAGTAGTCAAATGACAGCCTTGACTTTAAAGTAGAATAAAATATGAAGGCTGATTCTGGGAGTATAACCCTATACTATGAGCGGTCTTGAAATTTAATACCAAATTTTCAAAGTAAATTATCAAGCATGGCAGGCTTTCCAGAAAGTGAAGATAAACAATACAATATTAATAACAATGAGTGTGAAATCTATGGCCTTAAACTCATCTACTATTTTCTCTGTGCTGTGCTGTTATGGGGAGTTTGAAAGCATTGTCCAGAGGCTGCAAACTTTAACAGTATACAATCATTTTGCAGCATAAATGCCTTGCCAAAGAACAGTAGCTTTGATAAAATAACTATTCCACAGAGTAGTCTGAAAGTGTATCAGTCTGGTAGGAGGTCTTAAAGAAAGAAGAAAGAGCTTTTGATGAAAAACTATAATTCTGTTCCATAACAAGGAGAGTTAAGTATTGCAATGAACAGTAGAATATAGCATGACTCCACACCAAAATGATTAAGGGGTGATGAACTTAGGTTTTCTCAAGTCTTAAGCATGTGTTGATTTTTAAAAAATAAGTAAAATCTGATTGTATAGCCAGGCATGGTGACTCACGCCTATAATCCCAGCACTCGGGAGGCAGAGACAGGAGGATTGCTGAGTTCGAAGCTTGCCTGGGCTATGTAGTGAGCTCAGAGCCAGCCTGAACTACAAAGCGAGACCCTGTCTCAAAAAAAAAAAATCTGATTGTATAAATCTGCATTTCCCAAATGAGATAGAAAGAGATCTCATGCCTCTCCTAACAACAAAGACAAATTAGAGAAGAAAAAACTATGTGTATAATTTTAGAAATCCCCTGGAGATCTGGGAAAGGAAAGGCAATCTATAAGCTAAAGCTCTGTAAATCTGCCAACTTCTTCTCGGTGATTAAATAAACAGCTTCACATAGCTAAAATGCCAGGTGGCCCTATGTTACTTAGAACTAAGTAATGTGCTGATTATTTTAGTATTTATTTGATTTACGGTGGCTTTACTTCATTTTTATTGACTTTATTTCTTTACGAGTTTGTGCAGAGCATGAAACAGAGTCAATAGGCAACCATCAGTTTCTTTCGGTAAAAGCAGAGAAAAACAGAAATTCTATTTTTATCAACAGTGTACCTTAGACTCATTATATTCAGTTGTCTTGTTTAATTATACGGCCTCTGAGAATTACAGTTTTCATGTGCCTTAATTAATTCACAGCTAGGGGATTAGGCGACTTTGTACACTCTGGGGATCAGAGCTCCACGGTGTCTCTTGTTCTTATGGGTGAACATTGACGTAGTTCCCATCATTTTCCTGTCACACAAAATGTTGCAATAAATATATTGCAATTATATTGCTTTTCTCTCTGAATGTGTAGCAAAGAAAACCTTAGCGCAAAAGATGCATACCCACTTAATTATCAGAAAAATGTGAAAATTAGGTCTCAGCATTGTAACAGCAGTGGAAACGTTCCCATTTCTCCTCACCCTTAAAGACAAAATATCAACTACTTTATCACTGCTCTGCAGAGAGTTATTTCTCCATTTTAAATTTCAGTGTTCTAAGAATGAAGAAAGTTGAGCATCTTTTCTAGATGGACAACCTACATGGGTTTCCGGTGTCGCTGGGAATCGATCAAGAATGTAGTGTTACCAGAGATGATATGATATTTATATATGTGTGATCTATTTATTTTACTTTGTAGTGTGTCTGTAGAAGTAAACGAGTTCTAGAATGTATGATAGATTTTTTTTTTTGAGAGAGGGTCTCGCTTTGTAGTTCAGGCTGGCCCTGAGCTCAGTATGGTGCCCAGGCAAGCCTTAAACTCAGCAATCCTCCTGTCTCTGCCTCCCGAGTGCTGGGATTACAGGCGTGAGCCACCATGCCCGGCACTGTAGTATGTGGTATTGATTGCTGATGGGTGTGAGTCACCACGCCCAGCATTCTATGTGGTTACTGGGATCAAACTCAGGACCTTGTGCTTGCGAGGCAGGCGCCGGAACCACTGAGCTAAATCTGCAGCCCTGTATGATAAAATTTGTAAAATTGGTCTTGTCATTCTTTATGGCAGAGTAATACTCCATTTAGGTGCAAATGGAGACACCTGGAGTATATACTAATAAGTGAAATCAATAGATCACAGATAGACAATTTCCAGATCTTCTCTTTGGCATGAACACCTGTAGATGCAAATGAG
>PVIC010042810.1:0-15612 GCA_004025085.1 Thryonomys swinderianus
AAAATGAGAATTAACTTGTGGCATATACTGGTACAAATTTCCCAATGTTATATGTGATTTTGAGATGTATATAAATTGTACCAATAAAGAATTCAATTAAAAAATGCATATTGAAGAAATAAAAAAATAATGAAGAATCAATAAGTAACATGGAACAAATGAATCTATAGATTCAGCATTTCCTTGTAGATGACTATGAATTTTAATTTCACTTATTTTACTTTCTATTTTCCTACTTTTCTCTTTTCATTTTTTAGATCTTTATTGACAAGAACTGATCCTTTTTTCTTTTTTTTTTTCTTTTTTCTTCCTTTGATTCTATCAATATGGTTTACTCTACTTCTTTGAATCTACTTGTCATGCCTTCTTTAAAGTCCTGTTTGTTTCTGCTAGATTAGGCATCTAGGCCCCAAAGTTGTTTTTATTCTTCTATGTTCCTACATATTGACTACACTTTTCTGCTTTTTTTTTCCTGCCAATGTCATTAAAATGATATTTTAGGTAATACATGAAAAGCATTTTGGATACTGATTCCATTTTCCCACTACAGGATTTGTGGTTTGCTTATTTCCTTATGTATTCAGTAAATTGGCTGAGTTTAATCTGAGAAATCTGGTCCTCTGACAGTGTGTGTGCTCATTTTCCAAAAAGAAATCTTTGCTTTTTTTTTTTTTTTGTCTGTGTCCTTAGGGGTTGTCTCTCGGTCATCTGTATTAAATCCCAGTATGAGTTATATATTGCGCTTCGTGATGTAGTTTGTGTGACTTGGTGGCTTTCGCTATATTACAGTTCATAAAGTTTGTTTTGCTTTATCTTATGTTCAGCCATGAATGTGGGGTTTGGAGATGACGTCTCTGGTCTTTGAGAGATACAGCCTTGGACACAAAAGCATCTCCTGATCTGCCAGCAGTGAGGTACATGTAATTTGTAGAACCAGCTTCCAAGGTTTATTTATTAAATTTTAGCTATTCTGATATGTGTAAATAATTGTATCATGTCTTTTATTTATTTATATTTGCTGATGACTAACAAACGACCACATTTTGATATGCTCATAGGTCTTTGGTTACTGTATTTGTGACATATATATATATATATATATATATATATATATATATATATATATACACACACACACACACACACACACACACATATACACACATATATACATATATACACACACACACATTTTTGCTCATTTTTCTAACAGGCTGTCTGTCTTTCCAATTGACTTTAATAGTTTTGTACATTTTCTGGCTATCCTATTGAATATTAAGAGGAAATACCTGAGTGGGGTGCCTGATGAAAATATTTTGAGAAAATATGAAGAGAATTTTAAAGCTAAACAGTTACTGAAAAGTTACTACACAGAGTTAAATGAAAATATAAATTTAAAAGTTTAAAGTATTTTAAAGTTAGGGAAGTCATAGTCATGTCTAGACTTGAATAGTACTGAAGATTAAACATCTTGCTATTTTAAACATCTTCTAACAGTAAACATTAATTTTCAATGAGTTCTAGACACTATATTAGTTGATTTACCTTCATTACTTGATGCTTCAGTCCTGTGAGAAAAATTTTATTAAGTCCATTTTAAAGGAGAAAATTGAGCCTAATTTTCCTGAAGTCATACTACAGAATCAAAGGGACATTAATTACAAAATTTGAACTATCAATAGCACAGCAGAAGGGGGAAGAAAACCAGTCTTCCAGATACACAAAGATAAGCTAGGTTCCAGATATTCTACTGATGAATACAAGAGATTTAGGAGATAGAAAATGTCTTAAAATAAAATGTTTAGCCAGGCATGGTGGCTCACGCTTGTAATCACAGCACTCGGGAGGCAGAGACAGGAGGATTGCTACGTTCAAAGCTTGCCTAGGCTACATAGTGAGCTCAGAGCCAGCCTGAACTACAAAACAAGACCCTGTCTCAAAAATAAATAAATAAATAAAAAATTAAAAAAAACAAAATGTTTAATAAAATTAGTGTTATTCATCTTGAAGATGAAAAGTTTTATCTAAGTAAATACCACTAAGTCTAAAAAAACTTTTTTGAGGATAAAATATTTTTGGAGGTCACATTAAAGAATGAAAAGAGAAATAAATTGATATATGCAAATTTGAAATTATTAATTATAATTCTTTTGATAATCATGACACACTAAAAATTAAGTATAGCATTTAAAGTTCAATACTATTTTTTTTTTTGAGACAGGGTCTCGCTTTGTAGTTCAGGCTGGCTCTGAGCTCACTATGTAGCCCAGGTAAGCCTCGAACTCAGCAATCCTCCTGCCTCTGCCTCCTGAGTGCTGGGATTATAGCCGTGAGCCACCACGCCTGGCTCAATACTATTATCTTATTGCTCAATGTTCTCTTTTTGTTTGTTTGTTTTCCTTTATTGAGTTTATTGGTACATTTTACACATACATTATAATATACATTATGACCACATTTGACAGAGTTTGTACTTGTACATGTTATGTCTTTATTCTCATTTTTCCCCATTCCCCTGTTCTCTCTACACCCTCTCACACTCCTATATACATAAACTTCATCAACAGGAGACTGGATAAAGAACACGTGGGTTTTTTAAAAAATAAAATGGAGTATTAATCAGCCATAAAGAATGATAAATTAGAGACATTTATGCTTAAATGGATATACCTCGAGGCCATACTCACAAGTGAAATCAATAGGATACAGGTTTGTAAATAGCATATTGTTTCTCTAGCATGAGAAACTGAAGGTGTAAATGAGGTCCAGAATGTATGATAGATGTTATGAAATAGGAAGAAAATGTTCAAAGGGAAAAAGGAAATGTGGGGGTAGGGAAACATAAAGAAGGGAAAGAAACAATTTGATGCTCAGTGCCATCATTGCTCTATATAAAAAATATCTAAAGAATTGCTGGTTCCAAATGTATTTCCATGGAACTTTTTTGTATACATAGTAAATTTTATCTCACTTTTTTAATCTGGCAAATATTATTTCTATGAAATCCTACTTGAATATTATCTTCTTGAAATCTTACCCAACTCTCTCTTGGATCCAGGAAGAGGTCCTATGTAGGTTTAAATAAGCTTTAGGTGGAACATATACTGCATGCGGTAACAGTGAATTATTGATGTATTTATCCCTCCCACAGCATAAGATTTGGGAGGGGGGAATGGGTTATGTTTGTGATTATCTGTAACTGGCACACGGTTAAGAACTTCTTAAGTGTTATTATTTAGTGTCAGTGTCAAGGGTGTGCAAAAAGTGTGTTTACTGGAAGGTGAACAGGAGCAGTAGCATGGTGATTTTTGGCAGTACCACTTGGGTCAACACTGAAGAACAAGCAGAAGCGTTAGGACTGATGAACTGGAGAAGCCTATCGAGGCCACAGGGTAGTCTGCTACTGAGTTCTGGATGTTGTTTGTCATGCAGGAATATAGAGTGAACTTCACCAAATTCTTAAATTTAATAAGGGGTGAAAATGATCACAGTATAATATATGCAAGCATTAATCTGCCCAAAAGAAATCTATTACCCTGTATAATCAACTTTAGAAAAAAATTTTCGAAAGAGAAAAATTTATCCCGAGGTAGTGCTGCAAAAGGACACTTCTGAAGATTTAATAATGGGATGTTTTCTTTTCCCTCCTTCCTGGGATTTTAGGGAGACATTGGAAAGACACAGGAAAAAAAAAAAAAAAACTGAAGATAATTATGGAGCAGAAAGAATCAGAGGGCCCTAACAGTCAACTGGCCTTAAATAGCTTAGAGATTAACTTCAGTTATTTCAGGAGAGTTACTCTTCTAGGACCACTTATCACTCTAGATTCTGAGAATCTGTGAGAAAAGTCAGCAAGGAAAAATATTCAGCAAAGAAAATACAGTCCTGTCTACACATTTTCTGTTGTATAAAGTGTATCAAATTTGAAAAGCACTGCGCATTGAGCAACCTTTGGCAGGGCCTATGTGTTGGCAACCTCAATGGTGAACCTGTTTACTAAACATACAATTAGTTGGCTTCTTAGGCCTTACAGAAACCAAGCAGAACAATTAACCAACTATAAACAGCAACAAAAGAGTCAGTGTCACTTCTGTGAACAAGATATCAATATCAAACATATTTAACATATATCTAACATCAATGCTGTTAGACAGTTTGACCCTCATCTCTACTTTGTGTTCAGTAGCTTGGTTCAACTAAGCTTTTAGGGACCAAAGCAGAGCTTCTATCTTTTGCCTCAACATACTTAATAAAACAAGACCAAAGCAGTGCACTCTCATCAGGAACAAATCTATGACTGTTGATGTCTCAAGATCTATAAGTTAACCACCTCAAAGAGCTTTTTTTAAGATTAAACAAGATGCTATAAAGAAAAGCAATTAACACTGCTCCGACTGCAAAGCAGCATGCCTTAATAACTAGTTATAAATATTTCAATTTTGTTGTGACTCAAACTACCCATACACAAATACATACGCAGTTTAACCTTCAATAGCTATGACGTGTATATCTGTCAAAGTGACTGTGGAAGTTCCTTGGGTCTAAGTTAGTCACGTGTTGTTTGCCTTTAGAACAGCAAAGCAGGATCTCAGGAGAAGCCCTTAACCTGGAACCTGTCCCCGTTCATCTGGAACCTCCCAAACAACTTCTGTTACAGTTCCCTAATGAGTCACATTGTACCTCTCACCTGTAAGTTTAAAAACTTACTTTTTTTTTTTTTTAACTGCATTTTGGAATTTTTTTCAATTTTTAGACACAAAAATTTATATGACTAGGGGAGGCAACCTAAAGTAAAGCTCTTTTCATATACAAGCTCCTTTAAAAGGTAAGTTCTTTAAGATAACAAACATCAGTTTCTGGTATTTATTTCTTTCTATGTTTTACACACAGTCAGTTCTCTATGAGGGTCCAAGAACAAGTAATCTAACCGCAGTGAAGTTTTTTTGAGCAGCCCTGTTGATTACAACATCAAAGTTTACAATGATTTTAGGAGGGGCAGCAGAGAAAATTACTTTTCTTTCAGTACTTTTGGTGATATTTTTGATACACAATTAATCTTAGAGGCAGAAACTATGCAATCATTTGGAAAAATGAAGCCATTTCAATAAAGTGAAAAGTGTTCTGATACTTTTATGCAGCATAACTGGTATATAAAAGACACTGAGGCATTATATTTCATTCCTCTTGTTCTCTTTGCATATAATACACATCCACATATGTCTACACATCTTTCCATAAATGAAAAAATAAATTAGTAATAAGTTTTATGGAGAAGATGAATCACTGGAAGAAAAAACCATTTGGTCTTGTCTGAAAAGTGTACTGTATATTTTAGTTGAAGTTAGATAAAATACAGGATACTAGCCAGGCATGGTGGCCCATGCCTTCAATCTCAGCACTCAGGAGGCAGAGGCAGGAGGATTGCTGTGAGTTGGAGGCTTGCATGGGCTACATAGTGAGTTCAGGGTCAGCCTGAACTACAAAAGTGAGAATCTGTCTCAAAAAGCTAAAACAAATCAAACCAAACCAAACCAAACAAAACCAAATAAACAAAAAACCCACCAAAACCCATAAAACAGGATATTTAGGTAAATTTGAATCTCAGATAAATAACAATTTTAGTGCAATATAATACATATTTTGAGTATGTAGGAATTCTTCCTTTAAAATACATTTGGAAGATAAAAAGAGCCTGAGAAATCTGAAAAACACATAGAACTGTATTTTAAAACATTAATTTTTGTTAGGTTGACTCCTTTAGCACCATTAAAATCCTGATGTTACAGATTATTTATAAATGCATGATTTACTTTTCTATATTAATTCATAAGGTTCTAGACACAGTGTGGACCAGTGACAGCTAAAACTTCAAGCTTAGCTGAACCACAGATTCTCCTTTGACGTCCTCAGAATATGTGCGAATATTAAATTCACTTGGAGTAAGGGGTCTGGGGCTGCAGTAGACTCCATTTCTATGTGACACATGAGGAAACTAACCTAGAGTATTTTGTCAGAAGGATTCTCTGAGTTGGCAATGTTTTTACCTTTGAATCTTTCTTCTGTAAGTGAAGTCTGATAGGACAATGGACCAGGCCTTGCTTAGACTTTGAACTCACACTTTGCCTTCCCACCTGCGGCTTCCTCCCAGGAGCTCTTGGCCTCCTGTGTCTCTAACCCCACTCTTCCTCTCTGTCATCCACTGCACTCTTTTTCCCCACCAGAGAGGTAAGTGCTGCCATATGTAAGGTTGTAGTGGGTGAACCTAGTGCCATGGGCCAACTGTCCCAAGCCTGGGCCAGAAGAACATAGTTCGTCAGGTAGTGGCCAGGAGTCACATCTTTGTCCAGACCAAGATTCTCTGATATATGTCTTAGTACCAGAGAGTCTTTGTATGATGCTAGCAACACCTATGGGATTTTCTGCCCCCTCCATTGTTGGGGGAAGTGGATCTGTGGGAGAAAAATACACTTGACTGAACTTTTCTAGCTCCTGCCCCCCAGTGGAGCCCCACAAGTCAGCCTAGCTTCTAGCTGGTAGACTGAGAAACCGAGGAGTCTTGCCCCAAAAAGCAGAGATCATGAGTGGTCATAGTGATCTGTAGATAACTATGTGTATCCTTGTGCCAACTCCCTGTCTGCTTTGGGCAGCTTTTCTTTCCTCCTTCCAACATTCTTGAGTTTACCTGTTTTGTCTCTTCTGGTACACTTTGGAGACCCTTCAGGGAAATGCGTTGTGTAAGGTCAGTGATTCCAGATGCCAGTGAGATGCTTCTACGTTTACATATGAAATGAGCACTGGAAAATACAAAAACAAAATTTATGCCACTAATTTTGTTTTCAATTTCCACTCACTGACAATGACATTGGGTAACAGTCAGCATCACTGTCATGGCAACAACAGTAACATCACTGTGGAAAGCTGAGCAAGAGACTACAGAACGCAATTAAAAGTTTTATGTTTTGCTACCTTTAATGGAAGTTTTGTTCCACATTCTCAACAAAGGCCCTGACATTTACATTTTCCACTTGGTCCTAAAAATGATGTAGCCAGTCATGCCCTGGGGACTCTTGATTCATAGTTGAACTGACATGATAGCCTGCAGGATAAACCATGTAAGAGATGGTTAGCCTCAATATTTATGCTGCCTGCCCTGCATAGATCAATTGGGAATTTAACACTTGATGGTATAAACAGAAAATTTTGTGAACAAGGATGTGCTTTAGAATATCAAAAACAGACTAGTGATACTGTTTTAATTCTTTTTATTTTGTTTTGCTTACCTGGATATTCTCAGGTCATTGGATAAATTATAGTGGAATTCAGAGGGTGGTCTATAAACTAAAAGCATATTTTATTCATTTTTATCTTCTCCCCATAGATGACATGTAGGAGAGTTTCAGTAATGGAGAATGAGTACATGAGTACTGTGAAGAAATGTTATACTGTGGTAATTTCTTTAGAATTGGCCAAATTATCCAGTATTCCTCCTGATGTGCTCTGCCCACACCAAGTTGGCCTGGGACGGAGTATCATATAGAATTGCTTAAAATATGACAGTGGGCAGAACTCAGACATTGGAATCGTAAGAGCATCTCCATATGTATCTAGCTATGTGAGTTTGCTTAATTACTTATCTAAGTCAAAATTTTGTCAATTATATGATGAATATATTACAAATTACCATTTCAAAATGTTCATATTGCAAGATAAGTAGGGTGCAAACTGGGTGAAATACAATAGTTTTTATTTTCTTGGTGTGGTGTTTTTAATTCCTTTGATATTTCTGAATATTTATTAAATTTCTACAATGTAATAGTCATTGTACTCACTGGTATGTATCCATAAACAGAAAACTTAAAATCCTTGTTCATATAGGAACCACATTCCAGCATAACTTCTATTATTGTGGAAATTTTCAAATATATACAGAAATAGAAAGAACAGTACATCAAGCTCCAATCCATTAATCAGTCCTCTTCTATATTTATCAACTTTTAGCAAATTCAGATTTGCCAGGAAAGGACTGTTATTGCTCTCATTTATTTAAGAGGAGTATTTTAAAGCAGATCTGAGTCATAGTATTAGATCCTTTGTAAATTTTCATCAATGAAATATGCAAATACAAATTTATCTATATATAATTTATACACATCTGTGTATGTGTGCACTAAATAAAGTACAAAAATATAATAATTCCAGGCTGGAGATTTAGCTCAGTGGTTCCAGCGCCTGCCTCACAAGTGCAAGGTCCTGAGTTCAATCCCAGTAACCACATACAATGCTGGGCGTGGTGACTCATGCCCAACAGCAATTAATGCCACATACCACAGTGCCAAGTGTGGTGGCTCAAGCCTGTAATCCCAGCACTTGGGAGGCAGAGACAGGAGGATTGCTGAGTTCGAGGCTTGCCTGGGCTACATAGCGAGCTCAGGGCCAGCCTGAACTACAAAGTGAAACCCTGTCTCAAAAAATATATATATAATAATTCCACAAATAGTTAAATATTGAATCCACTTCTACATTTCAATAACATTTTTTCCCAAAAGGCCTTGAATAGTTCCTGGTTTGCTGGCAACAGATCTAGACAATACACATGCACACAGTTTGATTATTATGTCTCTTAAATCTTTTTCATTATATAACATCCACCTTTCCCTTTTCTAAGGTCACTGACTTATTGAACAAACTGTTTCTTGGACTCCTGTATTATGTTTAATAAGCTGAATTTGGATTCATGATTAGCCTTGTGGCATTTCCTTGGTACAATATACTTTGAATTCACAAAATGATATAGAAAACATAAAGAACAAAGAAATCCTGGTTATTTCTCATCACTTCTATCTTGATTATCCCCAAATTTCATGTCCAGCTAAAACCTTCCACTGAACACCACATTTTTAATTTTACTGTCTACTTGACATTTTTTCTTTCCTTTATATTTCTAAAACAATGCTTGATTTTTCACCTTCTCTCAGAATCACATATTGCAGAGTTTCATATTTAAGGAATAGAAAGTTCACCTTTCTATTTCACAAACTTTGGAGTCATCCTCAGCTCCTCTGTTATATCCAAATCCTAAATATTTTCTTGCAACATAAGTTACTTACACTATCTCCAAGTCTAGTAGAATTTGATCATTTCATAAGACTGCCACTGTCTTCTTTAAATCATCACCACAGCCCTCTTTGATTGTTGGAATAACCTCAGTTAGTCTCCTTCCTTTTCTCAGGCGTCTCCTCTTCACATAGCCGTAAGAATCATTTGGTAATATATACATTTGATAAAAGTTACTCCTCTGCTTTTTAGTCTATCTTGTCTTTGTATCGCTCAGAATACAAGTCAAGGCCTTTACTATGAAGTACTATGCACTTATGTTATCTGTCCTCTCATTAACTGAACACTGTGTCTTTTTATGCTTCTTGCCCATTTGTAAAAGAATCTGTCTACACTGCTTCTCCTGATGCTCCTTAAAGATACTAGATGTACTTCTGTGTGAATCTTCTTTTTCCCATAGAATGGATTGGTGATCCTCACTAAAGTATTGGCCTCTTCAACATTTTATGTCTCCCTTCACTGCTTGATTTATCACTTTAGAATGTATTTCTTTATAACTTACATTGTTTATTGTTTACTTCCCCTATTGGAATGTAAACATTGTGAAAGTGAAACTACTATTTTACTTACAGCTATATCCCCAGGCATCAGGAACAGAATATACATAGAAAAATTTCAATATGTAGTTGTGGAGTAAATAAGATATAATTATCATCATTAGTCATCAGTAGCAGCATCAAAGCCTTCAATATTCTTTGCTTGTGAGAATTTTTCATTGATTCCTACTTATGTGAATCTCAATCTTTGTGTTTCTGGTTCTTTGTTTTGTTTTCACTTTGTTTTGTAGGAAAAAAAAGTTGACAGATTCTTAAAATCTGCTGTGTCCTTGGTATTTTCCATCTCAGTGGCCATCAGTGTTGGGGGACTACTGCAATAGGTCTAATTATTTCACTGGGAAATTATTTCTTGGTCTGTAGAATTGTTTCTGGTTTTGGTTCTCCAGAATCTTAGCAGAGTCACCAAGAAAATAAGTTAATTGGGCACTTCTGAGTTTATAAAATCTAAAATTCAAGCTGGAGTATTTCCATTTCACCCTGAAGGTTGGTAGAGTTGAATTCTACAAGTCGCACTTTGAAGATATCCTAGGAAAAAATTATGCTAATCAAGCTATCATTGAAAGACAATTCTGTTTTGAACTGGAAAGCTTGCCTGTCTGTATAAAGCAAAGGTTGCTAACTTTCTGTTGATGATTCTCAGTTTTCCTGAGAGCAAAGCAGATTTCTTTTAACCCTGAGAGTTTTATTTTGACAGTAGTGCTAGACTTCTGCCATGGTGGGACTAAATACATGGGAGTAATGTGTAGTGTAATAACGTGCTGCAGTGGCTTGCAATCATGGGCAGTTTTGTCTACGAAACGATATTTGGTAGTATATGGAGACATTTTTTGTTTGCCAGAACAGAGGACATGCTTCTGGGGTTGTATACAACACACACACACACACACACACACACACACACACCTTATTTCTCTGAATTTTGTTTTTTGCCTTTTGCCTATTTTTTTCTGGAGCTAATCTCTTGTCTTGCTGTCCCTCAAAGGTACAGTCATGCTTCTGTGTGAACCTACTATTTCATACACAATCTCCGAGATCTGTATCTTTACCAGTATTTATTTGACTGAACACAGTACAGTGCACATGAGAAGCCTCCACAACAAAGAATTGTCTGGTCCAAAATGTCAATTCTGAATGGGCTCAGAAATTCTGATGTAGAATGTCACACTCAGGGACAACAGATATTACTCTTTCTTGTTTAACTTACACACATACAGAAGAATCACTATTTTCACTTGGCTTCAGGGCTCCTGCTCTCTCTTGTGCATTTCCTTACCTTGTTGGCAGTCTTCCTGAACTGACCTTTTGTGTCATCTTTCAGATCTGTGAACATTGTCACACATCAGAGTTCAATGCTAAGAATCTTCTTGCTGTACATACTAACTCCTGCAGTGATATCATCCAATGTTATGACTCTAAACAACACTGATATACCAAAGATTTGCAAGTTTATACCATTAATGATAATGCCAGACATTTATATCCAAGTAGCACTTGGCCTCTATACTGTATACATATTAGATATTTCAAACTTGCCATTTCTGAAAATAAACTTCTAATCCCCTTCTACTTCATAAATCTGATCCATTGGTAGTTTCTCAATTAGCGTTAAAAGATAGTACATTCATAATGTGTTTCTTGTGACAATATTCACCTTACAGCCAATTCTGATAGCTCTAATTTGAAAATATATCCAGAATCAGATTAATTTCTATTATTTCCACTGGCCTAGGCTTTGACTACACACATCTGGTACCGAGGTACCTGCAGTGGCCTCCCCACTGTTCTCTGCATGCTTATCACAAGGCAGAAATTACCAAATGTACCCTACTATTCTAGAGATGTGAACTTGTGCAAATCAGCCACATACTAACAAGTCTTACAGAACAAACATGATTTCTGCACTTATTTACACTTTATGAGAATTAAATTTAAATTAATTTAAATTTTAATTAATTTAAATTTAATTAAATTAATTTAAATTTAAATTAAATTTAGTGCAAGAGGTGATCATGATAACTGTGGTTCACATAACCACCCCAACTAATTATGTATATTATAAATTTGTACATTACAACTGTGGCAAGCATTTCACTTGTGTAAAATCAAGGTGTCCACTAAACTCAAGGTGTTTTTACACCTTTTTGGAGGCTGTAAGAGAAACTTTATTTCTTTGCCTTTTCTGGATTCTAGAAGTGTTCTATATTCTTTAGTCTGCATTTTCTTTCTCCTGTCTTCAAGGTAAGCAGTAAAGAAAATAGTGTTTCTCATATGGCATTACTATGATGCCCCATTAGTTTCCTTTTATTCACTCTTAAGGATCTTCATGATAGCAATGACTCCACCTAGGAAAAGATCCTTATCTCTAGATCAGGTGATTAATAAAGTTAATTCCACTTGTCTTTACTTCCCCTTGGGGTGGCCATTATTCTGTATACCATACTCTTCAAAGATTTTCCAATTCAAAATTTTTAATTAATTTTTATATTTATTGGTACATTGTACAGACATATCAGGATCACATTCAATATTAGGAATTTGTGCCAGTATATGACACAATTTAATTCTCATTTCTTCCTGTTTTCCTACCCGCCCAACAACCCCCTCTAAATACATAAGCTTAGTTTCCCTTTTTGTATTACCATCACATTTATCCTTTACCCCTCATTACTCACTCCGTCATCCCATTTCCCTTTGAATATTTTCTATTTCACAATATCCATCATACATTCTAGAACTAATATCTTCAGTTTCTCATACCAGAAAATAGATATGATATTTACACATCTGTGACCTATTTATTTCACTTATGGGTATGTACTGAAGGGATGTCAATTTGAGTATAAATGACTCAAACTTAACATTCTTTAAGGGAGAGTTATACTCCATTTTATAGAAAAACTACATCTTCTTTTCCAGTCTCCAGTTGATGGGCATTTGGGTTGTGTCCAAGATTGTGCTATCACAAACTGAGCTGCTATGAACATGGTGCACATATGTCTTTACAATATGATTCTTTTTTTGTGTATATTCCTAGCAGGGGAATAGCAGGGTCAAATGGGACCTCTAATCCTAGATTTTTTAGGAATCTCAAATTTAAATTTTGATACTGCTAAAAAGCTCCAATTAAATTTAGGAAAAACATCTTGACATTCCATAGTTACAAAAGAGAAGACAAAGTATTAATATTTAAGCCAGTTGGTATTTTATTGGGAACATTCCATTATTTTAAAAAATGACCTTGCCGGGCGTGGTGACTCACACCTGTAATCCCAGCGCTCGGGAGGCAGAGGCAGGAGGATTGCTGAGTTCGAGGCTTGCCTGGGCTCCATAGTGAGTTCAGGGCCAGCCTGAACTACAAAGCAAGACCCTGTCTCAAAAAAAAAAAAAAAAATGACCTCTAAGGAAAGCATTGTTTTCATAGAAATTTGTCCTGAACTCAAATAAATATTCAGGAAAATTTCTGTGTAAAAATAACTGAGTAATAATTCAACTTGTTTTTTTCTGGGTACTTCCTGGACCTTCACACATATGTCTATCTTTGATGCTACAGTAACCCTAACAATTAGCCAAGGGTCTGCTTTGTACCAATGTCAGTTCTCAGTGTTTACACCCCGGATCCTGGCAGTCCATGCAGCCCTTGGAAGAGGTGTTGGTTCCCTGACAGTCCTTAAAAATAATGCGTGGCTGGCATGACTTGCCTGCCAGATAAGAGGCAGAGTGAGGCTGTGATCTGAAATGAGAGAGCTGAGAGGTTTTCATGACCATCCGTGGGGAATCCAGCAAAGAGCTGCAGAGATGCGTGGGGAATCTTACAGTCTCCATCCCTATGTAGATACTTTGTCTCTAATCAGGCAAAATAATTAAAATTGTGCTGACAAAGAGTTTTTGTTTCTGTTTCTGTCTTTGGAAGCTTTGCTGCCTGGGAGAAGAATCCTAATGTAAGAACAAGTAATAGGGAAAAAACTAATTTCCAGTGGGCATATTTACTATGTCCTTCATTTGGTAGGAGCATCTAATTCTAGAAATACGTTTGTTGGCCATAAATTCTCTTTAACCAGAAAAGTTACAGAAGATTATCTTAAGTGCCTGCAGAGCAGAAATGACAAGTCAGAGGAACCATCCATTATATTCACTGGTAATTGGATCCAAAGTGCTGACCTTAAAAAGATTGTGCTCCAATAATGCAATTATTTTCCAAAAACCATAATAAAAAGCACATTTCTCCTCCTCATGTTTCTCAGAGGAAAGCCACTTTAAAAACCACAAACTGAAGACAAAGCTTCAGAATCCTTGAAGTTACACACCTGCTGTCTGCTTTTCTTGTGCTAAAGAGATGAATATAAAGAGTGCTGTTTGGACATAAGCATTGCTCAATGTGACACTGTGACACTGTAAGTCATCTCCATTAGTCAATGTAATGTCAGGCTCTCATACATCTGAGACCCCTTTGTACAAACACCCCATGATCTCATGCTGTATCTGAAGGAACCCTGGAGGTCTGTTATGGCAAGTGGGTCAGCAGTCAAATCAGCTCAACTCTACTGCATCAACTCCAGGTTGGTGCCACATTGCCTGCACCTGTTTCTCCAGTGGCTGCACCGATGGGGGATCTTCTATTCTTCCACAGGCAGCTCGTTTCGTTTCTCCATACTCAAGAGTACAAAGGTGGAAGTCAAGGCTGTGTGTGTGCCTCCACTGGTTCTGCTGCCCAAGTAAGGACTGAACACCCAGCTCTTATCCTGAAGCAGGATGGCAGTATGACTTTCTCACTCCTTAAGTCTATGATTCCTTAATGACCCTCATGCTCAAAACCAAGCTTCCTTGCCTTTTATGTTTCAAGGCTGAAATCCATCAGGAGATCTGAGACATAGGCAACTTCAAGAATGTGTACGGCACTAGAAATTCCATGCAAAAGTTTATGCATCTATGGGGCGAATGTACATTTTTCAAGTGGAAGAATCTAGAGTTCATCGGTCTTAAGAATGAAACAAAGGGGCCAGAGGGTTAGCTCAGTGGTTCCGGCACCTGCCTCGCAAGTGCAAGGTCCTGAGTTCGATCCCCGGTGACCACATACAATGCTGGGTGTGGAGACACGCCCACCAACAATCAACACCGCATACCACAATGCTGGACGTGGTGGCTCACGCCTGTAATCCCAGCACTCGGGAGGCAGAGACAGGAGGATTGCTGAGTTCGCGGTGGCTTGCCTGGGCACCATAGTGAGCTCAGGGCCAGCCTGAACTACAAAGCGAGACCCTGTCTCAAAAAGAAAAAAAAAAAAAAAAAAAAAAAAAAAGAATGAAAAAAAAAGTGCCCATTAGGCTAATTAAAAAATAAGTCTGAAAAGATTGACATCCCCACCCAATATTGAAATGTTAATTCTGCATGTATTGAAGTGTTCATTGATTTACTTATGACTTATTTCCCCACATGTAATAAAATTCCAATTCTATGAGGACAAAGACCTGTGTATCTTCTACATTATTTTCTCCTAATCTAAAACTTTTCTAAGAACATAAGGAGTATTTAATAAGTTCCTCAAATGAGGTGACTTGAGTGAGTTAATGAATGGGGTGGGAGGAGATGAGGATGGAGAAATGAGTGGAATCCAGCTCGTAAACTTCTTGCAAACCACATCAGGAGGAAAGATCTTTATTTTGGAAGCAATGCAGAACCTCAAAATATTTTCAAGAAGAAACTTAATACCATCTGATTTTGCTTAGATAGATCTTTTTTTTAATTGAGTTCTTTATTGGTACAATTTATATACATCTCAAAATCACATATAACATTGGGAAATTTGTACCAGTATATGCCACAAGTTAATTCTCATTTTTACCCATATCCCTACCCACTCCCCCCTCCTCCCCCCTTATACATGCTCTTTTATTTTCTTTCTGTATCATATTTATTCCTTCCCCTCATCACATTCCCACACCAA
>PVIC010042811.1:0-15668 GCA_004025085.1 Thryonomys swinderianus
CCCAGCATTATATGTGGTTACCGGAGATCGAACTCAGGACCTTGCGCTTGTGAGGCAGGCGCCGGAACCACTGAGCTAACCCTCCGGCCCGCATGTGTATTCTTGTGTATAGATGTGCATGTGTGCCTGTGTCTAGGCCTAGAAATCATTAAAAATGTATGTTTGCTTACAAAGAGCTAGGAATCATGACTTAACTAAGTACATATCAGTTAGATGATCTTTAAGGACAAGTTTATTATGTAACCTTAAACTTGTAATTCTCAGTTCTACTTGAATCATTGTGAATAATACAAGGGTAGGACATGGAAAAAGAGGTTTTAAAGGTTATAAAATCCTTAATATCAGAAATGAAAAAAAATAACGAAAGTTTAGGTAAGATTGTCATCATCATTCCACACATTCTTTCTGTACATTTCATGGCCACATTGAAGAAGTGATAAGAAAGGAACAAAGTCCTTAACTGGGGAATGTTTTAAGTAGCAAAGAAGAGTAAAGGAATCAGAGCTGCTTCTGTTCCACAGACAGACGGAGAAAATTAATCATGGGTAAGACTGGGACCGAGAGATGCTGAGAGACTGTCCTTTTTCATAGCTCTGCTTCCAAATATCCTATTGTTTTCCCTGAGTGGCTGAGGGAAAAGATGACTGTCTCCTCTTTGCAGAGAGCTCCTTTAAAACACATGAAAGCTCCCCTCATCAAAAGGAGAAAATCACATCACTGATACATCAACCTTATGTATGCTTTCAGATCCTACACTCTAGGAAGAAAGTGTGGTATTTTTAGACATTAAGACGACTTTGAATTCTTCTGAATCCTTCTAAGAGCAATTGGGACAGATGTGATTCCCCCCCCCTTATCTCTTGTGCTATGCAGAGTGGTCTTTTATCAGCCCCACACTGGAGTCAGCAGAGTTTGTAGAATAGGTCAGTAAAAGCTCCTACAGAGATTTTTATGTTACAGCATTGTTAGCTAAATTAATGCTTTTGCCAAGATTTTTCCCTGAAGAGAAATTTTGTAAAGTTAATTGGAGTCTCAGGAAAAAGAACTAATTCAAGGCAGAGTTTCCGCTGGGTCAAACAGCCATATTATCTCAAAACCAAAAGAGATGAATTATGAAGGAGTGTACCTGGCTTTTAATACAATTAAGTCCTGAGAGGAAACTTAATTTCATCCAGCCCATTCCTTCTCCCTCAAGGTAAGACAGTTCGGGAACATTTTTAAAGGATGCTTTTTAAGTCACGTAACAGTGCTCGCTTCAGTAGCATGTCAACTAAAGTCAATCACGTAGCTAAGGGTCGGCCCTAAGAATGTTATATATGTGCATAAAGCCTCAGTGTTTGATTCCACAATCTGGATTGTCTAGTTTAAAAGTCATGAGCTGGAATTTGACTCAGGTATTTTTAGCTTCCCCTGTAAGGAAATGGAGAAAAATATTCCTTTTCCATTACAATTTGTTTTCCCAAGTAACTGTAAGCACAGTCTGTCACACTTGCTGTCTTGTCCTTCATCTGAGGTCTTGTCTTTTAAATCTACATACTTGTATCTTTCCTTTATTGTCTATATGTTAAACACATGCAAGTCATTATCACATTATTAAATATAAACTTTTAGTGAGGTTTTCATGTTTGTATCATTATTGAGCATTAAATAAAATCTCCTTAGAAAACCAATGTACATTTTAAAAAGTGAACCCCCCCCCACACACACACACACACACATACACTTAGGACACACACTTAAACCTAAGCGACTCTACTGAGTTAAATCAGGAAGGGTTATCAGTTAACTAGTTTTACCACTAGATGGCAACAATCCGCCTTTGAAGCTGCCACCTTTGTAGAGATTGGGTTGAGTAAACCCATTTATATTTTAAATTGCGAAATACATCAATTATCTTAACCAGTAAATTCCTCTAAGAATGCAATAAGTTTTTAGTGGATATTAATATATTTCGTCTCGAGCCACAATACAACATAGGAGATCAAACAACAAAAGAGTGGTGTTCTTTCTGTAGTAACATTTTTATTCCACCATGCATTAGTATTCGCAGGAAATATAGATTTCAACATTGAATTTAGATATGTTTAGCCTTGTCAGTCCCCATTAATGTTGTCCATAGAATTTTCTCACTCCTTTTTGCTGACACTAAATGGCTATTTATTTGGAATTAAGTTTTTAGATATTTTGCAGACTCTAGCTATACAAATTTTTTCATTTCTTTTTTTTAGGAAAAAGTATTACTCTGTTTTTGCATTAACTCCATTTAATAATTCTTGTAGTAAAATATAACTATTTGCTTGTGTTGTGTTTACCTGACTATTTCAATTTGAATCCCCTTTGAGACGGTCAGTTGATTTTACTCAACCACACAGGGAAATAATTACGTGTCTCTTTTCAAAAGAGACATATTTTGTAGCCTCAAAATTAAAATTCATTGTAATCTATATCAAAAGAAATATTATGGATATTTTTCTTGGGTCATTCAACTTTAATTTGTCCTTATGTGGACTAATGCACCATCGCAATTTAATTTTATATATGACAGGTTCATTAGATACCACTGCGCCTTAGACTAAACAATGAGTCTATATCAAAATTCATAACCCTGGACACGTGAATCAGAATTACCCGTGCAGTTAGTTACAGAATATAGAACTCTGCCACAGACCTCCTTACTGAGTCCAAAACTGAGCTACTGACGTAAGCAGCTACAGTGTTGGAGTTTGAAAGGTAAATTTTCTCCATTAACATCTGACGCAACACAGTACGCTGGAGTAAACTCTGTGGATTCACTTTCAGTTCTTGACTTAGTATCAGGCACACCCCTGCGACTCTGGGAGCCTGAGCCAGGAGGATGGCAAATCTGAGTCTTGCTGAGTAATAATGGAATTTAGTGAGACTCAATCTCAAAATTTAGAAGTAACTTAAAAGTAAGATTTTAAGGGACAGAAAAGGCTCCATTTTATACATTCCTCAATGTGAAAGCTTTGATTCAATCCCTAGGATCATAAAAGGGAAAAAGAGTAGCTAAATGTTATTGCTGTCATCGGCATCACTATCACCAACATTGTTACTGTCACTATGACTATGCTGCTGTTCCATATAACAAACAACAAATTATTAAATTTTAGACATGACTAGCAAATTGGTCACACAAAAGATTAATTTATGGATACTTAAAGGTTTATGTCATGTATTTTCTGTTTCTATTGATTTAGACTTTGTATTCATAAAAGTTTAAAAATTAAGCATATTTTATGGGGGAAGGATTCATATGCAGGTATCACCAACATGTTGTGATAACATCATGCAAATATAACTAACTAGCTTCCTTGATAGATATGTTTAGTAAATAAACTTCGCTAAAGCTTGAAGTTAGAAATGTCTGAACTCCATCCAAACTATTTTCAGAGCCCAAATATTACAATCTCTCATCCTACTGTTGAGTTCCACTGCCTTGAATAGAATCTAAAGTGCATTCTACAATTTCTTCTGCTGCAAATTAATTCTCTTTTAATTTAGTGATTGAAATTTTCTTCTTCCTTCAAACTTAGCTTATCAACAGTAACAGAAACCTTCCCAACATGACAACTAAGGTCCTTCTTTCCCTTTGCTTTTGGAAATCTTAGGGCATTGCATGATACAGTCTTTGGTACTCTAACATTCTTCTGGCTTTTAGCCTAAACTTCTCATCTTTTTTTTTTGCTTTTTTTTTGAGACAGGGTCTCGCTTTGTAGTTCAGGCTGGCCCTGAGCTCACTATGGTGCCCAGGCAAGCCGCCGCGAACTCAGCAATCCTCCTGTCCCTGCCTCCCGAGTGCTGGGATGACAGGCGTGAGCCACCACATCCAGCATTGTAGTCTGCGGTGTTGATTGTTGGTGGGCATGTCTCCACGCCCAGCATTATATGTGGTTACCGGGGATCGAACTCAGGACCTTGCGCTTGCGAGGCAGGCGCCGGAACCACTGAGCTAACCCTCCGGCCCTAAACTTCTCATCTTGAAAATTATGGCTGTTATTTTCTTTCTTAGGACTCAAAACCATCCTGTTATTAATATGACAGTGTCTATCTTGTCTATTAAATGCCTGAAGCATTGATAATTTGTTTCACCTTTTAAAGAATAGATAAGGCTAAGGGTGAATGAAATTTTGCATTTATAATGAAAGTCAAATATGACTTGATAAACTCATAGCTACCTGATAATTACATTCCTTGAAGCAAGGGCACCATGAACCATGAGTTCAGTCAACAATAAGAAATATTTTGAGAAACAATCATTATGCCATCAGCAAATAACAGATATGGTGCCCTTTTGTTACAAGTTCAGTCAATAACTGAAATGAAATTAGCTTTTTTTTGACCATATATACACAAAATGCATTGTTACCTTTATTCACTAAAATTTAGCAGTTTTAAAAATCAGACTAAGGAAGTATAGAGGTGTAGTCTGACTTTATAAATTACAGCAGTAAGAAATATTTTTGATATTTAGAAAGGAGTTAATTGAATGATTCATTTTCTGTTTCATCATTATATTGTTATAGCATGTTGATGTGTGATTTAGTTTCCATTAAGTGTTGCTGCAAGATTAATCTGGTTTAAGATGCTGACTAGGCAAGCAAAATGATCACTCACTGCAAGCATTTTTATAATTAACTTAGCAGCAGAGATAAATAAAGAGGTAATCTTAAAGTAGCACATAAGACAAGATATGACTGGTCTCTGATGAAGCACATTTTAAATAGCAATCCATTGATTTATATAGGAAAAACAGTCTTTTCACTTGCTATTAAAGCATGATATGTTACCTAATTTGCTGATTTTAAAAAAATTTACATGGCAGAAAATGTTGAAGACAGTAAAGTGCTTTCTAAATAGCTTAGCACATTACTAATTTGTAATGGAGAAAATGCATGTGTGAATGTAATTTTATATGTTCATTAGTATCTTTGTATATGCAATACGACTTCCTTGGCTAGTTCTCTCTAAAACATAGAGGTCAAATTTAAGAAAAGAGATTGTTAATTTAAATTCCCACATTTTTGAGCTTGTCTCAAATGTTCAAGTACTGTTAAAATGTTTAGTGAGACTTCCAGCATGAGAAAATATCATTAGGCATAATCGGATACACCTGGGATTCCCAGACATGTGTTGAAATCTAAAGACCAAATTACTAGAACAAAAAGTATTATCAACGAAATCAGCAAACAAAGGAGAGATTCCCAGTCACAGTCCATTCCTGCATTTAAACCGCTTCTGGGACCTTCCATTATGATCCTGTGGTTTATCTAACAGTTTTTCTAACTAAATCCAAAGAGGAAAAAAGAACTATAACCACGTAGATGCTTTCTTCTGACCTTTGCTCATTTCGTGGATCCCCGATCGCGTAACACTTACATATGAGTTATTCTCTATCTCCTTTTGTTACTGCTACTAATAACTGAATACATTATTTGTACCGAACATTATTAATAGTGTTTTATATATACTAGGACATTTAATCTTATGATTTCCCAATGGGATAAGTAATGTTATTTTCACAGTATCATTTTACAGATGCAGAAACCAAAGCCAAGAAAATAGCTTACACGACCAAGGTCACACAGCTGTGTAAGTCATGAAGCCAGGATTCAAACCTAAAAAAAATCTGCTTGGGAGATCAGTCTTGCAACTAATGTTCCAACCCACCCAAAACCAAACAAAGCACAGCTTCAGACAAACTCTAACCTAACATTTCATATGAGAATATAAAAGAAAAAACATAAAAGTTTGTGTATAGAATGCTATACACTCCTCTGTCGTTTCATTTCATGTTTTGCTTGTGTGATCTGTGGTTGAAATTTGAGCCTACTTAATTCAGATTAAGAGAGTCAGGAACCAGATTTCAAATTTTACGTGTACAGGAATCCCTTCTGGCTCTACAACTGTAGAAGGTTAGTGCTGGAGGTTAGCAATTATACTTAAATGAGACTCATTTAAAACAAAGTAAAAATTAAGGAATTTGATTTGGTGATATGTTGTGTTTTGGGGAGTCTTGTGTTCTCTCCAAACCACTTTGTCCTCAGGGAAATTCATTAACAACCAGCCTCATGGAAGATCCATTGCACATGTGTATTTTAGGCATATACTTGTAACTATTCTTTCTTTGGAATTTTCAGTTAGGTAAATGCTTGAGATAAACAGCATCATTATTTTTGCCTGTGTAACTGAAGATAATTGTATAAATTATTTCTAAATTCTGTATAAACTGTGATCTCCTTGTAATTACCCCAATTAATGTTTTTAATTGACATAATTATTCACTTTTTAGCTTAATACCTGAGGCATTTCCATTAATTCTCTGACATGAAACACATATCCCAATTGCTTATGGGATGTATGTCTAAGAGGGTTTTGCCCTTGAACGAGCCTCTTGACTTACAAGTAGGTTCTAAAAATTTAGTCTTACTTTCTTTGTAAATCTAAAGTAACTTCATTCAAGTATACATTTTTACTACCTTTAAGAAAGTAAGAAAATTAGATCATTGTTATAATTTTGAAGGTAGAAAACATTATAGGATAAAAGTCCTTTAAGTTTTAAACAAATTTGATAGTCATGAAGAGAAACTGATCAAGAAATAGAAATAAAGAGTAAAACCAATGCATCTCTAGGTCTAGCTGACCTTGTACACCATAGCATTTGAATTATGTAACTTACATCATTAAACAAGAAGAAAAAAATCAGTGAAAGGTGTCCAAACTTTAAGTTCTTGGGAACAGAGACTCTTGAAAATACTTTAACTGGACTGAAGCCATAGCCCAACTTGAGGAGTCTTGAAAATTTCTCTTTAGTCAGAGACCTTCTAATTCCTGTTTAGTATGAAGAACCTTCCCTAAAAACCCTGAGAATCTCTTCCAGTCAATGATTTCCTTTACAGTTTTGAAGCATATACTACAACAATTTGCTAGCAAATGCCAGCATCATGGAAGAGAAATAAATTCAGTTATGGAAATGTAAATTAATAAGCAAAAACAGTGAAATATGATATTGATGTACTATGTCCTGAAAAGAAAGTGAACAGAGTCCAGTTGATGAGCATCTGGGTTGTTTCCAAGATTGGGCTATCACAAACTGAGCTGCTATGAACATGGTTGTGCATACGACTTTACAATATGATTCTTTGAATTCCTTTGGGTATATTCCTAGCAGGGGAATAGCAGGATCAAATGGGAACACTAGTCCTAGTTTTCTGAGGAATCTTCACGCTGACCTCCACAATGGTTGCACAAGTCTACAATCCCACCAGCAGTGGAGAAGGGTTCCTTTCTCCCCACAGCCTCGCCAGCATTTATTGTTGGTTTATTTTGCAATAGCAGCGATTCTTTGTGGAGTGAGATGAAATCTCAGAGTTGTTTTCATCTGCATCTCTCAAATGACCAATGGTGTTGAACATTTCTTCATATGCTTCTTGGCGGCTTTTACTTCTGACTCTAAGAAGTGTCTGTTCATTTCCAATGCCCATTTTTTAATTGGGTTTTTAAACTTGGGGAGACTGATTTGTTTAAGTTCTTTATGTACTCTAGATAGTAGCCCTTTGTTCATAGCAGCTCATTTGATGATAGCCTAATCTTTTTTTGTTTGTTTGTTTTGTTTTTTGAGACAGGGTCTCGCTTTGTAGTTCAGGCTGGCCCTGAGCTCACTATGTAGCCCAGACAAGCCTCAAACTCAGCAATCCTCCTGTCTCTGCCTCCCGAGTGCTGGGATTACAGGCATGAGCCACCACACCCACTAAGCCTAATCTTGGAAACAATCCAGATATTCATCAACTGGAGACCGGATAAAGAACATGTGGGTTTTAAAAAAATATAAAATGGAGTATTACTCTGCCATAAAGAATGACAAGTTTCATTCATTTATGTGCAAATGGATATACCTTGAGGACACACTAATAAGTGAAATAAAGAGATCAAAGATATGTTGATACCATATATTTTCTTTGGTATGAGAACCTGTAGATATAAATGAGTTCTAGAATGTATGATAGATTTTGTAAAATAGGAAATATTCAAATTGAATGTGATGGGGAATATAATGAGGGGAAAGAATATGATTTGGAAAGAAAAAGAAATAGTGTGTAGGGCCAGAGATTTAGCTCAGTCATTCCAGCGCCTGCCTCATAAGCACAAGGTCCTGAGTTTGATCCCCGGGAACCACATACAATGCTGGGTGTGGTGACTCATGCCCACCAGCAATCAATACCACATACCACAGTGCTGGGCATGGTGGCTCACGCCTGTAATCCCAGCACTCGGGAGGCAGGGATAGGAGGATTGTTGAGATTGTGGTGGCTTGCCTGGGCTACATAGTGAGTACAGGGCCAGACTGAACTACAAAGCAAGACCCTGTCTCAAAAAAAAAAAAAAAAGGTGTGTATATAAGGTGTAGGGGGTTGTGGGTGGGTAGGGATATGGGTAAAAGTGAGAATTAACTTGTGTCATATACTGATACTAATTCCCCGATGTTGAGTGTGATTGTGAACTGTATATAAAATGTACCAATAAAGAATTCAACTAAAAAAAGAAAGTGAACAGTAGGATGTGATGTTTGTAATTTAGTCCAAACATCTTAAGTATTTAGAAAAGATGTGAGGTTTACACATTGATAATAATTTTATTAATGAGTTTATGGTTACCATTACTATAAAACAGAAGTCAAGGATTAATTTAGTCAGCTTTGCTTCTGAAATAATAAATAAAGTATTTCTTATTCAAATAAAAATGTGAAGACTATGGGATGATATATAAGGAAACTGAATTTTTAATTTTAAATTACAGAAATGAACTTCTCATAGCGTGAAGTATTTATGAAAAATTATATTATTTCTTCATATCCAAATTGTTTGTACCAGTACCTGTAAGCTAGTAACCCCAAATATCTAGATTTGATGAGATGAGTTACTGTTATTACTATTATTCATAAGACCTCTAACCCCTTTCTCATTTTCCCCAAGAATACTCCCTGATGCCATGAATTATAGACCTTATCTTTTTATTTTTATTTATTTTAGTTTAGGCCTGCCCTGAGCTCATTATGTAGCCCAGGCAAGCTTTGAATTCAGCAATCTTCCTGCCTCTGCCTCCTGAGTGTTGGCATTACAGGCATCAGCCACCACACCTGGTTGTAGATCTAATTTTGCCACCGAAGTTTTGCATAAAATATCTCATTTTTATTGTTTTTCACCATACTTTAGTATACCAATAATCATTAGATATGAAAAACATTTTTATAGTATTCTTATTTTAGAAGTGACATTTCTATTAATTCTCCATTGCTGAAAATTTAAGAAACATTGTCATCAAGCTACAGGTTTTTTTCCTCCTGAACAGGAAATAATAAATGAAAAAGACTTTCAGGTTTAGGAATTCCATTCTGTAGCATGGATGCCCCTTATCTATTGGAGTAGATGTCTTCTGGATTGTGGTGAATGTTTCAAAATAGTCTCCCAATCAAGTGTCAGGTACATTATGTGACAAACCTATGAAAGGCTTGTCAGTAGTGCTGAGTGTCCTTATATGTCTGACTCACTGTGGTGCCCATCAGCATACTTGAATGCTATAATCCAGAGGTTCTTAGCTGTATGCTGCAGAGCAAAGATATGGGCTATGGCATATATCCAAGGTTGGATTCCGCTGGGCAGCTTCTGTGGAATGATAAGGATACAAAGCATTCAGCCCCTTCCGACTGTAACTCTGGCCTGTAGGAGGTGGAGCTGAGGAAAGGTCAGGAGGAGGCTGATAAGGAGATGAGATCAAGTAGACACTGGTGTGGAGTGAAGCAACAAGCAGAGCAGAGAGAACCTCATTGGGAGAATGTGAGGACTTCACTATTCCTTAAAATTCTCCTTGCCACACAGCATTGGGTGAGGTTTACCCATGATTTTAACAGTGTGGAAATATTCCTTCCACAAACAAATTCCACTAACAAATTCTCACCAGCTGAAGAAGCAATAGAAATAGAAGTGGCAGCAGTCCCAGGGGAAAAAAAAATCTAGTGTTTTTCTTAAACTGTTATGAAGATGTTGTCTTCCTCATTCTTTCAGGACTAGCTTCTATTACATACATCACACTGCCACAACAGCACTTGGATTCAAACTTAGCTTCCTTTGGACCAAAAAAAAAAAAAAAAAAAAATGAGTAAAAGTGTAGAGCTGGGAATTAAAGCCGTCTGGGTTTGCCTTCACCATCCCCACCTGAGTATGCTTAGATTGTGACATTGAAGATCATTCTATACAAACATATTCAGTGTCTCGTCTTTTTATAATACAATAAATGAGTATGCCGTACTCAGTTTTGCACACTTAGAAAGTGTTGAAGAGTACTTATTTTCCAAGCAGATTATTTCTGATTCAGTCAGAATTAATTTTTCTTCCTCTGTCTATTAACTTAATTTCACACCTGTTATAGCACTTCCCATCTGTCATTCCTATAGTATCCTTCACAACTTGACTGAGAATGGTCCTTCATATTTAATATTGACTAAACATCTGGAGCATGAACAAAGAAGTGAAGGCTGCAAACTGAACTTAAAAAGTAATGTTTTCAATTACATTGTGTCATCATGCTCTTACTATGACCTCGTGTATTAGACTACAAGTAATTTTAGGAAAATAGTTCAGCACTAAGGAGCTACTGATTAATCGTTAAAACATTAGTGTTATATAACTGTACATTTAGAAAGTAATTTTGATCTTTATTTTTCTAAACTGATTTTATTGGTACATTTTATATACACATTGTGATCACAATCAACATTGAGAATTTGTACCAGTACCTGACACAACTTCTCATTTTTTTTACCATTCCCCTGCCTCCCACCCCTATATACATAAGCTGATCTTTATTTTTATAAAGACTAGGTAATCATTGCAGTCACCAATTTTAAGGTAGCCCCAGTTCCCTTTAATATATGTAATAATTATGTTCTGTGTATGTGTCTTTTAAACATGTACATCCTTTTTATTAAATTAATCACTGAAACACAAGAGTGTTTGTAAGGTAAGGCATCAGAAGAACAAGATGTAACTTGTGCACATCTGTGCAGAAATTTCTTATTTTTTCTCCATGATGTTTCTGGCACTCTTAGAGTATTATAAAGGTAGAGTAAGTCTAGAAGTTTGATGAGACTTCCATTTCTGTTCTCCAGAAGAAAGATATTATGTAAAAAAAGACATACAAGCAAGTCGCTCTGTTCAAAGTGACTTTAATGAGATTTTTATTTAAGTGAATCAAGGAAGCAGGGACCAAGGAATGCTTAAAATGGCAGTTAGGCTTCTTCCTATCGCAAAGATGTATGTCTTGATCTGTAATTACTGGAAAAACAGGCTGTGAATAATGCTCATCAAATCATCTTCCCAGCAAAAACAGCTAGCACAGACATGTTCACAAAGGACACAGTGTCATCACAGAAGTATTTTTAATCAGATTCCTTTCATCAGAGATAATCACTCAATAGTAAAACTGTATGACACATTGTTCTTAAGTAAAAAAGTAGACTTGTAATAGAAACACATATTCTAGTCAAACAGCTAAACTGAACACGGATGAAACAGCTACTCAAAACCTTATAGCAAAAGAGCTATGAGCAATGACCTCCTAAAACGATTCAAAATTTAAAGGGGTCAAAACTTGGACATTTGTAAAAGTAAAATATTTTTGTTTCTTTTTTCTTCACTGGAAACTTAGCTATAGATCCATGGTGTGCTCAGTTGCTGCCAACTGTGTAGGCAAGTTAAACGTAAATGAGCCTCTTACATTTAAAAGAATATTAATGGATATCATTGATTTTTAAAAGTGAACAGCAGAATCTGGAACTGCCTTAACAAGTTTATGCAGTTAGTTTCTTTTTCTCATGGCAGTCTCTGAGATAAAATGACAGACTGTATTTCATAATATGTAAAACTGTAAAGCATAATTATTATTTTGAGCAGTAATTTCCATGTGTGTGTGATAAAGGCTTCCAATCTCTGCATTTTTTAGTGCTTTTGATACATAATTCATATATTTTCTAATTCACCCACTTAAGAAGATTGAATTTTCTTAGTGTTACTTTCACTTTTTCTCACACAATCTTTTTAATTATTTTACTTCATGGTACAAGTGTTTTGTGCCCACTATTTACATTCCTTGGGGAAATATAGTACATGTACACAAAAATACATCCTGGTTCCTTTTCCTATTCCCTCTCTCCTCGCTCTGCTCACCATTCACCCCTCTCATCTTGGTACATGTTTGAAATATGTAACATTTGCATGCATTGTATAGGCTTACTGCATGTGCATAACACATCCCGATTCCTTTCCTAAATCCCTACCCCTCTCTTCTACCCCTTCCTACATTTCTTAAGTCTTTCCCCCCTGAGAATTACCTCCACACTTCTTATTGTCATTTAGTTCACCCTTTATTCACTCTAGCTTTCTCAAATAAGAGAAACAATGTGATATTTCATCTGTTGTATCTAATTTATTTCACTTAAAGTTGTGGTCTCAAAGGGCTACTATCTAGAATATATAAAGACCTTAAAAAAATCAGCCCCTCCCCAATTTAAAGACCCAATTCAAAACTGGGCATCTGAAATGAACAGATACTTTTCAAAGGAAGAAGTAAAAACAGCTTAGAAACATATGAAAAAATGCTCAAAACCACTGGTCATTTGAGAGATGCAGTTAAAAAAAAAACACTGAAATTTCATCTCACTCCACAAAGAATAGGTGCTATTTTTTTTTTTTTTTTTTTTTTTTTTTTTTTTTTTTTTTGCTTTTTGAGACAGGGTCTCGCTTTGTAGTTCAGGCTGGCCCTGAGCTCACTATGGTGCCCAGGCAAGCCGCCGCAAACTCAGCAATCCTCCTGTCTCTGCCTCCCGAGTGCTGGGATGACAGACGTGAGCCACCACGTCCAGCATTGTGGTATGCGGTGTTGATTGCTGGTGGGCGTATCTTCACGCCCAACATTATATGTGGTTACCGGGGATCGAACTCAGGACCTTGCGCTTGCGAAGCAGGCGCCGGAACCACTGAGCTAACCCTCCGGCCCTAGGTGCTATTTTGTAATTAGCCAGCAACAAATGCTCGCGAGGTTGTGGAGAAAAAGGAAGTCTTCTCCACTGTTGGTGGGAATATAGAGTGTTACAAGCACTGTGGAGATCAGTATGGATATTCCTCAAAAAACTAGGATTAGAGGTCCCATTTGACCCTGCTGTTCCCCTGCTGGGGATATACACAAAAGAATTACAAGATTCCTATCACAGTGACACACGCACACCCATGTTTATAGCAGCTCAGTTCGTGATAGCTAAATCTTGGAAACAACCCAAATGCCCATCAGCTCTAGACTACATAAAGATGTTGTTTTTGTTTGTTTGTTTTAAATAAAATGGAGTATTACTCTGCCATAAAAATGATAATCCTGAGTCATTTTTATTCAAAAGGATGTACCTTCAGGACATACTCATAAGTAAAATAAATAAATATAAATATCATATCTTCTGGTATGAGAAACTGAAGGTGCAAATGAGTTCCAGAATGCATGATAGAAATTGTGAAAAAGTAAATATTCAAAGGGAAATGGGGTTTAGGGATAAGTAATGAGGGGATAGAAAAAAACTGATGGTAAAAAATGAAACAAAGCTTGTGCATGTGGAGTGGGGTTATAGGGTGGGTAGGGGAAAGGAAAAAATGAGAATTAAGTCATGTCATATACTGGAACAAGTCCTGAATGTTGAGCTTGATTGTAATGTGTATATATGATGTACCAATAAAGATTCAAAAAAGAAGTTGTGGTCTCAAATTATATCCCTTCTCCTAAATGGCTCACATTTATCTTGCTTTGTGGCAGAGTAGTATTCCATTGTATACAAATATCTCATTTTGGATCCATTCATCATTTGATGAACATGTGGGCTGCCTTCAAGATTTAGCTACTGAAATTGTGCTGTTACATGCAGTTATCTTCAACTATTTGAGGAATGTACTTAGGAAAAGATGGATCAAATGGAATTTCTAGTTTTAGTTTTTTGAGGAATCTCCATACTGATTTCCAATCCCACCACCAGTTTAGAAGGGTTCCTTTTCCTCTGCAACCTCCCCAGCATTATTTATTTTTGATTTCTTCATGATGGCCATTCTTTCTAGGGTAAAAAGGAATCTTAGTTGTTTCCATTTGCATTTCTCTATTGGCTACAAGATGTGAGCAATTTTTCATGAACTTTTTTGAAATTTTATTTCTTCTGTAAAGTATTCACTTTGCTTGCTCATTTTTTGACTGGGTCTTTTATTTTGGGTTGTCACATTTTTTTTTCTGTGATCTCTATATATTGTACATGAGTCCTTTGTTTGAGGAATCGATGAAAAAAAATTCCTATTCTCCAGGCTATCTTCTCACTGTTGGTTGTTTCTTTTGCTGTACAAAACTTTTTTAAAAATTTTAACATTGTCCCATCTGTTGATTCCTGGAAATATTTTCCGTGCAACTGTATTACTCCATTACTTCAAGAGTTTCACCTATCTCCTTTTCCAACAGGTTTAACGTTTAGTTATTTTTTTTTTTTTTTTTTTTTTGAGACAGGGTCTCGCTTTGTAGTTCAGGCTGGCCCTGAGCTCACTATGTAGTCCGGGCAAGCCTCAAACTCAGCAATCCTCCTGTCTCTGCCTCCCGAGTGCTAGGATGACAGGAGTGAGCCACCACGCCCGGCACATGTTTAGTTCTTTTTAGTACCATCAAGATTACGTGCAACTTTTACCATTACCACTGTTAGGCAATTTTTATCACATCCGAAAGAAATCATAAACCCACTAACTGTAAACTCCCATCCTCCAACTCTAGAGTTAAAAAAAAAGCCAATCAACTTTCTACCTTTAAAGATTTGTTTATTTGAACATCTCCTAATCATAGTGATATGATAGGTTCATTATGTGACTAACCTCTTCAACTTAATTAGTTTTGCTAAGATTCAACCAGGCCACAAAGTTTCAGTTCTATTTTTCCTTTTGTAGTTAAGTAGTATTCCATTTCATGAACATATCACATCCATCTGTTTTTGGAAATTTGGATTGCTAACAAATACACATATAATGTAAATATTTATGTATGTGACTATGTGTATTTTCCTTTTTTTAGGAAATGGAATCATTGGATCACTAGTCCTTTTGCTAAGTAAATTATTTTGATTGCTATAGATCAACTAAGTTACTATTTCTTCTTACATTAGCATCAATAATGTTTTAATTAAGAAATTATTTTTGATCAATATATTCAACATTTTTGGTATAAAAGTATTTACATCATTTCTTTACTATGATTTTCATTTCAGTAAGGTTAGTAACATTATTTCCACTTATATTTGTGGTTATCTTATTGAATTCTGCTTTTAGAATGTGCTAAAGGTGTTTTTAAGGTCGAAGTGGTTTAGTCTATTTGCTTGTAAATAATTTTTATCCTCTATTGAACATAAAGCATTGAGGTTTCTAACAATTATGGAATTACTGAACTCTGATGAACATTTAGTTAATTCTACGTCTAGTGAGCCATTTATTCAGATTCTCCATAAGAGCCCTTATGTCCTCATGACTACGAGTCTCCCTCTGATTGATCTCCCTAGAGTTATCACAGACACTGCCTTCCTGCACAAATACTGT
>PVIC010042812.1:0-15659 GCA_004025085.1 Thryonomys swinderianus
TCTTTCTTCCTTTCTTTCTCTTTCTTTCTTTCTTTCTTTCTTTCTTTCTTTCTTTCTTTCTTTCTTTCTTTCTTTCTTTCTTTCTTTCTTTCTTTCTTTCTTTCTTTCTTTCTTTCTTTCTTTCTTTCTTTCTTTCTTTCTTTCTTTCTTTCTTTTTTTCTTTTCTAATGAGAAGTAGAGACCACCTAAGCTAACTTTGACTCGCTGTGCTTTAGAAGACTGTGAGACCTGTGTCTGTGGTGGGGAGGGACTGAGTTGGGAGTCTGAAAAGAGTATCTTGTGTCTCTCTTTGTCTGTGTTTTTCGACAGGGGTAGAGAGTGCTGGGAACTGAGTGGGAGCCCACATTAGGGAAGCTGAAGCTTTGGCCAGAGCAGACTGGTGGCACCAGTGTTGGCCCCCCAAGCAGCCTCCTGCTCCTGGACTCCACGTGCAAATTGCCCATGGAGAAATGACTCAAAGATTACTGCTCTGGTTGACAAGGACAAAAACCTATCAAGTGTTTTTGTCTTAATCCCATATCTGACATCTGTTTCCTTCTACCACCGTCAAATAAGAAATGGACTCTCCCTAAATAAAAGCAGTTAAACAGAACTTCACAACTTCCATATACTTCCAACTCTACTATCCAATTTAACTCCTGAGGAGAAAAAAGTACAAATATTATGATTGTTACTTCATAGAACAAACTGGGATCCAGAGAAGTTAAACATCTTGACCAATGTCTTTTGGCCAACAGTGTTGAAGGCATTAGACTCTTTAATATTTTCACTTGGCTTTTTCTGCCCAGTCAATGAAATCACACATCATTCACTGTATCCATCTGCTAGGAAAGGAGGGGAGGGGCAGAGGGGATGAGAAAACTGAATTACAAAATTCTCTGACCGTGAAGCACATCTGGCAGGAATTTTAATTTGAAAAACTAAAGAAAAACATCGCGGGGTCTGTGTCTCATCAGTCTCCAGACACGAAAGAAATGATACTAGATAGGGATTGCGCAAAGTTAAGTCGATAACATAAAAATCGGCTGCGTTCTTTGGCCACATCAACATTTCTTTGTTGCCAAAATACATAGAATAATCAAGAAAATTAAAATCTCAGACAGGATTGAGATGTTTGACTAAGATTACATCAGACCAGAGAAACCTCCTCAACTTAGCTGGGTTTTCATAGAGGAATGAAGAAACTTGAGCTTTGTCTCAGATGCTCTGGCGACAGCATGCCTGTGGGGAACTAGTGGATGTGAGCCGTCACGCACAGCAGGGAAGCTGGGTGAGCCGTAGGGCATAAGCAGTGCTCAGCCATCTAGAGGGCACTGGAGAAAGATTAACGTTTGCAGCCAGAAAATATAGGTCCACATTCTGTCTTGCTCCATCAGTTTCTGATTGGCTTGGAGGTCGACTGCACAGGTCAGATAGATCTGGGTTTGTCTTACAGGACTCCTGCACCAGCTGTGTCACCTCAGGCCCCTACCCTGCCTCACCTTTAGAATGGTAAAGTAAGGAGATGCATAGCAAACGCCTCCCACATATGTGCTCCTGATGTGAGTTGGCGCTTTCTCTGTGATTCCTTTCCTATCCACTTTCATATTTTTATGCTAACAAGGAAAATGGAAATGATTATCTGTTAGAGGTATACAGAGGAGAAGCATTTTAAAAAAGTAAAGCAAAGCCCTATTATTTCTCTTTCTTTTTTCTTTTTCTTTTTTGAGACAGTGTCTCATTTTGTAGTTCAGGCTGGCCCTGAGCTCACTATGTAGCCCAGGCTAGCCTGGAACCCAGCAATCCTCCTGTCTCTGCCTCCCGAGTGCTGGGATGACAGGCATGAGCCACCATGCCCAGCACTATGGTATGTGGTATTGATTGTTGGTAGGCGTGAGTCTCCACACCCAGCATTGTATGTGGTTACCGGGGATCGAACTCAGGACCTTGCGCTTGTGAAGCAGGTGCTGGAATCACTAAGCTAACCCTCCGGCCCATCCAAAGCCCTATTCTTGAGCCTGCCTTGTACTGACTTGATGGATATTTTTATGGCTGTGCATTGTTTTAATAAAACTTGAGTTGAGTTAGATTTAACAAGACACTTGGTTAGCAAGTACAAATACTGCTATCAGTTGCCAAGGGCAAAGAATTATTTCCAGAAGAGGCTTTTACCAGGCCTGTCTCTGTCTTCTAAAAGACATGCTCAGTTACCGTTTAGACTACTGCCCTTCATTGTGAATACTTAGTTCAGGCTAGAAAAATACTCCTATGGCATTGCCTCTCTCTTGCCTCACTCAGTTCTGCCTGCGTGTCAGGCAGGTCAGAAGCTATGATGACATTCTGGACTTTGGAAAGACAGAATGTCAGAGAACAGCTCATCAATGTTCTCCATTCACAGTCCAGGCAGCCCTAGAAGTGCTGGTCCAAACTCTATCCCAAAACCCTGCACGAGAGATAGAAGTAATCACCAAGTACAGGGAGTGCCCACATCTATGAATTTGTATTGTCAGGCAACTGGGGCCACCCCTGGAACTCTCCTGCCCCGCTGTCCATTACCCCGTCTCCAAGACTCAAAGCCTTCTACCCCAAAGGGAGGGGAGTTCAACACTGATTCTCATTTAATCCCCAACCATTTTTAACATTTGCTCCTTTCTATGAAAAAGACAAAGTTTTACCGCTGAATTAAACCTAGTTATTTTCTTGCTAGTACTAGATAAAGAACATTAAATTACAATTTGTATTTAGTACACATTCACCGAAGCCTACTGAGTGTCAGGCCTTGCTCTCAATTCTGTGGGATCATAAAATTAACCGGAGACAGACACCTCTTCCAAGTAGTTTATGGTCTGCTAGGAAGACAAAACAAGGATACCAGGAAGGGTATGGAGGTGCTAAGTAGCTGAACCGCTTAATCCAGAACCTGAGGGGGATGCACAGATTGTTAACCTTCCTCCAGCTCTCATTCTGTAGGCAAAATTATCCTAAGCTGCATCTGATAGACGTTTCCTTCTTCCTTGTGAAATGCCTCGCCTCTATGGCCAGCCAACACGGAAGCCTTGAATACAGTTCCTCCGTAACTACCAAAGACTTTAAATGTGGCTGGTGCAAATGAGAAATGGAATGTGAATTTTATTTCATTGAACCAACTGTATTTGTGTCTGGCAGTTACTGTACAGGGTAGTATAGCTCCTCAGGTAAGGACACTGCGTTACGTTCATGTCGCTGTTGGGAGCAGCCGGAAGTGGCTATGAAGAGGAGCTATCCTATTGTTCTCCCAGGACATCTGCCACCACCTGATAGTCCTAGACTGTGTGTCGGGGGGTTTGGGCGGGCAGGGCTAGACCCCTGCCGTGTGCCTGATGAGGCGGCTCAGCCTGTCTCTCTCCAATACTTACATGTGGCTACTGACAACACCTCCTTCTCCTTGAGTGGTCAGATGAATGGAGTCTGGCAAGGTGTGGCCTTGGAAAGGTGCCACCGAGGGACAGAGAAGCAATGAGCTGTCCCCGCGAGCTAGAGACTTGCCTGCCAAGGGAGCAGCCTGTGCAGGACGTGATGACCTCGGTGACGGGTGCCGGCCCTGCCGTGAGTTCCTCCTGTGACCCGGGGAAGGCTGCTGCTGCTGCTCTGTCTCTGGACCTCAGTTTTCGTCTCTATAAACTGGGAGATTCGGTTTCTTAAATTCTTTTTTTTTAAATTGAATTCTCTGCTGGTACATTTTACATACAGCTCATCATCACACTCAACACTGGGGAATTTGTACCAGTACATGACACAAGTTGATTCTCATTTTTACCCATATCCCAACCCACCCCACAACTCCCCACCCCCTATATACATGTGCTTTCTTTTTCTTTCCAAATCATATTTATTCTTTCCCCTCATTACTTTCCCCTATCACATTCCCTTTGAGTATTTCCTATTTCACAAAATCTCTCATACACTGTAGAACTCATTTACATCTACAGGTTGGTTTCTTAAATTCTTCAACAGCTCAAACTTTCTGCAAGTACTTATACTCAGAGACAGCTATTTTGGTAGTAGGGAACAGAGAGTCTAGAGATGTATTTTCCCATGTGAAGTACAGGGTACAACCAATTTAACATTAATAAGAAGAAATAGAGTTGAAGGCGCACCGTGTTATTGGCGGTAAGAGTGCTACCGATGAACTTAGCAGCAGTAAGAAGCAAAGGCTGAGACGACAGCAGAAGGGTAAAGGAAAACTGACAAGGATCAATATGAAGAGAAAGTGGAGAACAAAAGGCAGGCGCCACAAAAGGGTCAGATGAATAGCCAGGGATTATGAGCTGCAAGTCACTGAAGGGTGAAACAGCCACGATCAGCCCTCTGTGAGCCGCAGAGGATGATTCCATGAGGATGGGATGGGGGTGATAGCGTACTGTGTCCTTGATGCAGAAATCCTGACTTCTTTGTTCTCGGGGAACGAGCTGTGGGCCGGAGCTTGACTTTCTCCGCTCCTACAGCTACTGCTTCCTGAGCCCAGCCCAAACGCGGCTCTCAAGCCTAGCCGAGTGCCCGGATCAGAGTACAGCTTGAGAAGCCAAACCACAGTGTCAGGCCCCTTCCCAGATCTCTACTTGGTCCGGGCTTGGCTCTGAGCTGGTGGTTAGTAAAGCTCTGCAGGTGATTCCCATTTGCAGCCAAGCAGCGAACCTCTGGTTTCAGCCTGCCAAGGCATTCGCTAACCAGGACATACAATACCGAACTCCGCAGAGGTAGGCCGTGCCTTCCTGTGGGCAGACATTTTCCAAGGTTACAGAGATCCAGGAGAGTACTGGGAAAGAGTTGCCCCTGTATTTTAGACAGAGAAAGTGACCTTGAGAGGTTATTTCCTACCAAAGTCACACTTGAAAGTCATTAGTCCAGGACTCGACCCTATCAGGGGATGATACAACACCCATATGCAAGACATAAATCAACAGGCTATGGAGAAGGGGAGGGCCTGCCCAGATCCCTTCTCTTTGGTTTTTAGACACTTGAGAAGTTCAGCAGACTCTGGTCATGCCTACAATTGTCAGACCTGTAAGAGCCACAGGCCACAAAGGGCGGCTGAGGCTGGGGCTCCTACGTCACATGTCCTATGGGTTACAGTGAGAAGGTCCTTCCCTGGAGCTACTCAAATATGGGAACTCCACCAATGTACAGATACCTGATATTTACCGGGCACCGGACTGGGTGCCAAAGGCACAAAGATGAAAGAGAATCATTCCCGATGCTCGTGGGTCCTATAGACCAGTAGAAGAAAACAAGTGCAGTAGAACTTGATCATGAATGTTCTGGAGCAGGGATCGACAAATTCTGCAAAGAGCTAAGTTGGAAATACTTTCTGTTTTCCTGACCACCGAGTCACGGCCGTAACCACTTATTTCCACTATTATGGAAGGTGCCCTGTGCAGTCCACAAAGGAACGGGTGCAGCTGTGTTCCAAATGCAATGTATGGACAATGAAATTTGTCTTTTCTGTCATTTCCGGATGTCACGAAATATCTTTCATTTGATTTTTTTCAAGAACTTTAAGATGGAGATGTCTCACTCTTACTGGGTAGGCTATACCAAGGTCAAAGAAACAAACTAGGAGGCGGCTGGATTTGGATCTTGGGCTGTGTCCTGTTGGCCCCTGTTCTCAAGGCACAACATCAGGGAGCACGTGGAAAGAGCGGCCACCTCCATCACGGTGGGGCGGCACCTTCATTCCTCCCCGCTCACATGGTGCCCTTCAGCTGGTGGTTGTCTCCCCACTCAGGACACAATCTACAGACTCTAGTGAATTGTGTAGCTGTTCTTTTAAAGAAGAAATAAAATCAGTTCTAAAAAATGTTTTGCCATCATTTTTAGCCAGCATGAGATGCTTGTCTACACTGAGATATAGAGCTCACATGTACAGAGACAGAGGACCATGATTCCTACCCTAGAAATTAGTAAAGATGGTGATGGGGAATAAGATAGTGAACTAGAACTGCAGCATCTTATTTGAGTTTTATCATTTCATCTTTGCAGTTAGCCTGCATTTTATTATCACTATCTCCATTTGACAGGTGCTAAAAACCAAATGGCAGAGACGTAAACATTCTGAGTCGCACGATGAGTACATAGTAGCGTGGGGGTTTGACCTCAGGCTATCAGGTTTGGAGGTACAAGTGCCCTTACTGCTCTTCTTTTGCTTATAAAATAATTATATCTTACGTGTAAGGAGGTTTGTAAAGTAGATTAAAATGGCTCAACATTTTCTAAAAAATTAGCTGTGAACTATGTAATAGGCAAGTGGCTCGGAAAACTAACTTTAAAGTACATCTGGGGAATATCACATATCAGTCTTGTTTACCTGCTTTATCAAAAATTTTATGTAATTAAAGAAAGTCAGGGGTTGGTAGGAAGATCTATGACTTTTAGAAACCAGTATTCATGGGGGATTTCAATATTATTAGTCTAAAAGGTTTATATATTGAAGATAATCCCTCAGGGGCAGTTTAGGAATCAAAACTTTTCTATAAAAGAGTTCCATTCTAATAATAACATTCACTCAGTACTTCCTTAATACTCTCTATAAGCCTCTTATATAGAGAAGAGCCAGGTAATATGGTTCTGATTTTGAAGTCTCAGTTTCTCATTTGTCAGGAGCGGCTTGTAGCCTACGTTTCTTTCCCCTAAGACCAGAGGCATTTTAGACCCACTAAGAAATTGAGGCGAGAGAAACAGGCCTTAGATAGGGCACCCTTGCCCCAGACTGGAGCGCCATTCAGCACTTCTTGATGTATTGCTTCAGATCCACATGGGGAATATTTGCCATGTAACTCCCCATCTTGAGTCTTCTGGCAACAATTTTACACTCCTCTGAAGATTCAGGCACTCTTCTTTGGTCTTTGAGTTTGTGAGTGAAATAACATGACCCATGCATAAGCCAATGGTGCATGAATCCCTCAATGTGGGCAAATGCCTGCCCCCAAAATACCCCATTTTCCTGGAAGTCTGGAGGGAAAACATATGGCTCCACCTGATTTATAGCTGTATGGATACTTTAGGGGAGCAGAACCCTTGAGAATGGCATTGAAATAAGGAAGGAGAACAGAAAAAAAATTTTTTAAAGTTTTTTCATGAGATTTATGGGCCAACTCACACTTGTTATTTTCATTCGATGAACCAATACATGCTAGTTCTGCTTAAATTTTAATTTGTTTTTATGGTGCTTCAAGCAAGAGATCCTTGACAGAAACTTTAATTTTTCACTTCAAATTCAGTTCCAGGAACAGAGTGGCTTCATCGCCATCTCAGGTCTTTGCCCTGATCACAAGAGTCCTGACCCTTCTTCAAGTTCCACCCTGGACAGGGATATCCTCTAGCCCCTGCTCCAGGCTCAGTTGCGGTTGTGGAAAAGGCCGCTTTGTTTCTCTTTGTGTTTTACATCACCACATAAGAAATACTTATCAACAACAATACTTATTAATATATGGCTGGCTGGAGAAAAACAGTTGTCATTTTTAATCACATTTTACATAAAAGTTTTTAAATGATCCTCACTAAAGATAGATAAAACCTTTCATTCTTGCTTTTTTTTGGACCTGTTGAAAGTCAATATGAAAGAAGTCAAAAGGACATGGAAGCTGGAATTGGTCTGCATAAGAGGCCTCAGAGAAGTCCTTGCAGAGGCTGAAGACCGCAAGCCTGGGGCTACGCAGACCACGGTGCGCCATTCAAATGTGGAAGGAGGCAGGCCTGCCGGAAGCAGCGTCTCACAGGAAGACTTCAGGCGAAAGCGCGTCTGCCCTGCAAATGTCGGCGTTCTCTCCTGCCTCTCTGAAGAGTTCTGCACGATTCTCTGCTGCTCTTTACTCCTTCTGAGGGAAGTTAGTTTGAGCAGAGCTTGAAGTAAGAGTACAGCCGAGGAAAGGTGAATAGTGAAACCAACATGTATCATGCATTTGGATGAAAAAAATTGCAGTGTAAATGCTGTTGGCTAGAGGAATAGATACTAGTTTTTACATTAACTTTACAACCTTCTTGAAATGAAAAATCTTGATATTAAAGTCTGGTGGCCCCAAGCACCAAAAATGTACATCTGCTAGGGGGGCCTAGAAGTTTCTGAAAGGGAATTGGTCAGTGTTCTTATACTCTTTTAATGTCATTAGATATACAGTTTTAATAGCTCCAGACTAAATTCTTATATATTATCCATTATATAGCTGTACAAATAATTGTGCATGAACCAATATCTTCTGTTTGGCATTAAATGTTGCAATTTTGTTTTATTTTGTCTTTTTTTAAAAGCCACACTGAGATGATATAGATGTGTTTTTCTACTTTTTTTTCTGAAATTTTCCTTAAGTTTCTAAAAGTAGAATCTATGAGTCATAAATGTTAGTATTTTACATTATTGTCTATCCAGGCTCCCTTATTAAATATCACTATAGAGCATGCATATATCATATCATGTATATTATACAAGTACAATAGGTTAATATGTTTGTTCATGGGGAAGCTTCATAGCCAGGCCACTAGGTCCTTGTGTTTTTAACAGGTCTCACTTATAGAAGGGTTTTCAGACTAAAGTCCCTGTCACTATAAGGCAATGCAGAGATAAAGAAATAATATTGGAGCTCTGAAGTCTTGCTACAAATTCCATAAAAGGCCCTTGTCTCTCCCCTTTTCTCCAAGTTTCCTACATAAAAGCTTCAATGTGTCTCTCCTCTGTGTGCATAACATAAACTCCTTGAAACATGCCCAGTGTCCCAAAGTTAATAAAGAAATGTTAGAAATAAAAAACTATCATTTATAAACCCAGATATAATCACTGATTCAGGCAATGATCACTGAAGAGAACTAAAACAGTTAAATGAAAAGTTTTGGCGAACAGATATTCTCACAGTGGCAAAATATCACCACATACATGACTAACTCAAATGGGAAATTATATCACTACAATAAAAGGCATAATGTATAACACATTCACCAAGTGACCAAACTGTGTATCCCTAGTGGCGGAAGAGGTGGGCACTAGTGCCTTTCTATGCCTTGGAGAGCCAAATTCACCAAATTCCTGGTAGTGTCTTCCCGTGTCAATGAGTTCCATCTGAATGTAATCGATCCTTCTTTTTCTAACTTCCATTTTATAGAAAATACATAGGACAGAAGCTGACACTCTATTATCACAAAAACCCTAGTTATAGAATATTCTTTTTTTAATTGCATTCTTTATTGGTACAATTTGCATACATCTCACAATCACACATAACATTGGGGAATTTATACCATTATATGACACAGTCAATTCTCATTTTTACCCATATCCCCACCCACACCTTCCCACCCGCTATACACATGCTCTTTTATTTTCTTTCAGAATCATATTTATTCCTTCCCCTCATTACATCCAAATTTCCTTTGGAAATTTCCCATCCTAAAAAGATTGTCATACTATTAGAGCTCATTTGCATCTACTGGTGCTCATATCAATGAGAAGATCGGTATTTGCCTATCTGTGCTCTATTGATTTCACTCCTTAGCGTGTCCTCCAGGTGCATCCATCTGCACATAAATGAATCAATCTTGTCATTCTTTATGGCTGAATAGTACTCCATTTTATATAAAAAACACATCTACAGTGTAACAGTTTAGACCCAAAGTGTCCCCAGAATCTCATGTATTTGGTGGTGGGGCTTTTGGAGGGTGATTGAATCAAGGAGGTGTTATGATGCATTCACGGCTTAATGTGCTGCTAGGACGTGGGGCCTGGTTGGAAGAGGTGTGTTTCGGGGGTCACACTCACAGGCTCCACCCTTCTTTTTCTGATTTATGAGTGCCACAGATTCAGCGGCTTCCCTCTGCTATGCATATCCACTGTGCTGTTTCTGCCTTGGAGTCAGCCTATCATGGGCTAAATACTGCAAATCCACGAGCCAAGTTAAACCTCTCCTCTTCTAATTTGTGGGTATTGAGTATGTTGTCCTACATACAGGAAAGCTAATACAGACACAGCCTTATCTCCTCAAAAAGTCAATCTCCTTTTGTAAATGGAAGAAAACTCATTTAAAGTCCAAGCTACAAGAAGTGCAAGAAATATGACATAATAACTAAGCTCAGCCACAGATCTGGAAGGGAAGGAAAGAAAATAAACATACTATAAAAGACATTCTTGAAACAATTAGTAACTTCAGATTAGATAATATTATGAAAGGTGGACTTTAACATTTTGTGAGGAAGCAATGCCATAAGGTTTCTTTTTACACAGTGTATGTAGCCACTGCATGCACTGCAGACAGTCTTACGTGGTGGTGGTCTTCCATTCTTGCTTCCGTTTACTGTGCTGATTGAAATGTCCTCCCCCACTTCATTGGCTTATTTTTTCTGACTTGTAAGAAATAGTCTCAGTGCACTGAATTTAAAATCAGACTTCTGTTTTAGCTCCAACTCAAAAGTAGTGACACGTGTTTTGTGTAATTGACGCCAAATATTTTCTAAGTTCAATATTGATATCTCATTTGATCCATTAATTATTTATACATGTTCTTTTATTTTCAAATATGTGTGGGTTTTTAATTATCTTTGGTAATTAACTTCTAACTTACACACTGTGGTCAGGGAATGTGGTTTGATTTCTACATTTGCTCAAACGCAGTTGGTAGAGAGGTAGATTGTCAATCTTTGTAAATATTTTATGTGTGCTTGAAAAAATGAGCGTTCAACAATTTGGAGATTTGAAGCTTTAAATATGCATCTGCATTATCCCTGGTGTGATAATTGTGTTGTGTAAATAGAAATAGTTTGCTAAGCTATTTGAAAATTACATGTAATGCAACTTTTATTTTATGATCTTGGGACAGAAAAGTGACTTTAGGTAAATGCTAAGAAAACTTGAAGAAGGTATAAATTTCCATTACTAATAATATCGGCTAATTATTTGTGATGAACGAATCTGGAAGCTGTATAAAGTATGCTGGAAGCCACTATATTTTTATGTTATTCAACATTCTTGTCATTGGAACAAAATGTCTGGCAGCCACAATTTAAGATGGAGAGGTTTCATCTGACTCAGGAGGATTCAGTCCATGGCAATAGGCTTCAGAGCAGAAGCATTGTGGCAGAAGGGAATAATGGAGCAAACTGCTTACTTCCTGGTAGCCACAGAGCAGAGTGGAGGAAGACTGCCAGAGAGAAATGAGTAAGGAGGGACCATGTACAATACTCAAGACCATGCCTCCATGGAACACCTATTCCCCCAGGATTGTGCTCCACTGATGTACTAGGCATTTCTTAGTCTGAAACTGACATCTCGGTATCAATAGTGGTAATTCATTCCTTTCCAACTTTGCTTCTCAGTGGCCTGGATGGCTGAGCACAGTGAAGTGAACCATGGAACCAGTTTCCTAGGAGGCCCTTCTTGAGCAGGGCCAAGAGACTCTTTTCAGATGAGAGGTGATACTTTCCACACCTTTGAGCCTGCCTTGGGTGGCTTCTTGCAGATTCCCAAAATGCCTTCAAGGTCATTTTTCTTATTCCTTTACAGAATACTTGGTTTCTTCTAATGGTGCTAATCTCTCAAAAAACCACACCTTCTTTCACCTAAATTTAACATATGGTTTCTTCTAGGCTAAAATGTAAATTTTTCATATTTTTCTACTCTGCTTTTTACCCCTCATTTTCACTATATATCAAGCTAAAAGCAGCCAGCAGTACCCATAGCCTGAATGTTAGGCTATGCCAGATTTCCTTTGTCAAATTATTCTATGACCCTTAACCTCAGCCACCTGTAGACTCAGAGCATAGGAAAAATGTAGACAAATTTCAGCCAGTGTATAAAACACATGGCCTCTAGTCCAACTACCAGTGAAATTCTTTTTTTTTTTTTTTTTTTGCTTTTTGAGACAGGGTCTCGCTTTGTAGTTCAGGCTGGTCCTGAGCTCACTATGGTGCCCAGGCAAGCTGCCGCGAACTCAGCAATCCTCCTGTCTCTGCCTCCCGAGTGCTGGGATTACAGGTGTGAGCCACCACGCCCAGCATTATATGTGGTAACCAGGGATCGAACTTAGGTCCTTGCACTTGTAAGGCAGGCGCCGGAACCACTGAGCTAACCCTCTGGCCCATCCAATGAAATTCTTGTTCCCAACTGAACCTTCCTGAACCTGGCCTTTACCCTTTGCATTCCTATCGGGATCCCGGTCTTCCCAGCTCCAATCAAAGTCACCCAATAAGTTTTATTTATACTACTCCAGGGTTTCTCTAGCCCACTTCTTGAAATGTTTCCAAATTCCACCTGTAAACCCCATGGTCAGGTACAGAAATAGCAGTGATGCCACTTCTCTGGCACCGACTGTTGGCGTTAATGAACTTTCTTATTGCTGCACTAAACAACTACAACTTAAAGTAGAGGCTATTTAATTTGGCTCATGTTTTAAAGGAATCCAGTCCATGGATGGCTGTGTCCAAGGCAGAAACACACTGGATGTCATGGTGAAGCAAGCTGTGCAGTAAACAGTGGACAGGAGGCACAGCAGGGGGCCGATGCCAGGCAGGAAGGAGTAGGGAATCATACGCAGTGCTCGAATCATACCTCCAAGACCCACCCAGACAAACCTAGGATCCTGCTCTACTAATCTGCTAGACATACCTCAATTTAATGAAGTTCACATGTCAAAATCAATGGTCACATTTATCTTAGCAACTTTTCTATAAACTTAAAATTTCTCTAGACTGTATATATGCAAAATTTAGGTAATATATAGAAATTTGTGTATAATATGTGTATAAATATATTAGATGTAAAGCTTGGGCAAAGTTAGTGACACTTCTCAGGATACCCAGAATTCACAGTATTTTCACAAAGCCCTACAGAAGTTGGTCGCAAAATGTAAAATCACAGTAACACAAGGAAATTAATTTCCCTGGGATAAAGAAACAGGAAGAAACTATAGCCATAAGGAATAGAAAATTTAAGACTCCCAAACACTTGAGGTAATAAAAATTTCTGCTATCCATTATAAAAATTGTTTTTAAGTGATTAAAACTATAAAAGAGGAAATTAAAACAGTAAAACAATTATAAATATTATCTGCACTCTACATTTTGTTTACTTGTGGAAACAATTATGAGACTAAGAAGACAATAGAGATTATCTTCTCCTTTTAACAAATAAAGTCACAACCCAGAGGACTTTCACAGTAGTTTAAAAAACCCAGCACTTTATTTTAGTAACAGGCGTTCATTACCAGAGATGTGCAATCTTAAGTACAAACTTAAGCATTGGTTATTACAAGAACTATAAAATGGCAAAATTCTGAGTAGCCTTAACAAAAAAATGCAAAAGAGCACCAATACTGAATAATCAAACAGTCTTGGGAAACAGGAATCACAGAAGATGAAGTTTCAATTACATTCAGAGATTTTGTGGTTTTTTTTTTTCATTAAGGCAAAGGTAGAATTCACTTTCTAAAGACAAAATTGGTATGTGCACTTATTGAGGATTTTGTACAAAATCACTAAAGTTTGTAGATTGAGTAAAGAAGTTTTCAGATCAAAACTTCCTAGGAAAGGGTAATGATCTTGCTTTGCTCGGTGTATACCGAAAACTCTAATTTCATGGTGTCTGAGGCCTAAAATTGTCTGCTAACTAACAGAAAATGACAGCTGATATCATATAAATCATGTGTTTACTCCTTTGAGCTTCTTGTCTGCAACAGCATAAGTCAAATCAGGAAAGGGCAGAATGAACAGAAGACCTTTCTTTAACAAAGGAACAATGAAGCAGAGAAGGAAGTACACTTCGATGTAAAAAAATTCTCTCTGGTGTACTCTGCATATTCAGGTGTGGTCTACGCAGTTAGGACTCAATTAAATGATATTAACTGCTCCAAGTCAAGAGTGATTTTATTTTCCCTCTTTTTCTAATATATAACTCACCCTTGTGGGAGACTGTTAGTCATCATCATTGTAAAAGGGCAGAGAAATATGTTACAGTCTGATTAAATTCAAATGCTAAAGACATATCTCTTAGCCAGAAGAGCATCTTGTGTTCCTATTAGAATTTCTTTACAGAGAATATTATCACATTTATCACCCTCCACCAGTTTTCGTAGGTAAGTAGCAGAGACTATTTTCATTTTCTTGCAAAAATTAAAGAATGAGAAAGAGCATTTCCAGGCAAATGAAACAGAACGTTAAAGGAACAGGAACAGTCCCATCCCGTGATTCTGTCTAGACACTAAGAAACTTTCTTCCAGAAGTATCTAGGGTTGAATAAGATGACTGCATAACATATAAGAGGGGCTCTGAACTCCTTACTTTTTCACTCTTCCCACAGTAAATTCTTCAGCAAGCCCAGGCTTCAGAACTTCCAAAATACTCATCAGTTCCATGCTACAATCATCTCTGCTACTATCATCAACTCCAGACTTGCAGTGGTCTTATCTTGGACCACAATGAAGGCCTCCAGCGTGTCACCCTTGCCTCCCTACTCTCCTTCAATTCACTTTTGTCTCATCCTGAGCTTATTTAACAACAATCACAAATGGAAAAGAAAGTCAATCTCCTGCTTCAATTTTTTTTTTTTTGAGACAGGGTCTCGCTTTGTAGTTCAAGCTGGCCCTGAGCTCACTATGTAGCCCAGGCAAGCCTCGAACTCAGTAATCCTCCTGTCTCTGCCTCCCGAGTGCTGGGATGACAGGTGTGAGCCACCATGCCTGGCACTGTGGTATGTGGTATTGATTGCTGGTGGGTGTGAGTCTCCACGCCCAGCATTGTATGTGGTTACCAGGATTGAACTCAGGACCTTGCGCTTGCGAGGCAGGCACCGGAACCACTGAGCTAAATCTCTGGCCCTCCTGCTTCAAATTTTTGATAGCTCGGTATTGCTCTTGGATTAAAATTAAAGCTCCACACTATGGCCTCTAAGTGTGCATTACCTTCTTTTCTTTCCATTCAACATGTCTGAGCTCGGCTCCAGTGAAAGTCTCCTTTCTGTCTCCCCAGCCACAGTCCCCAAGTCTGTGTCTACAGTTAAACCCATCAACACCTCAGCCAAAAACATTCTGACTTCAGATCTCACAGTGTCTGGTTTATCTTTGTCACTGAGGTCTCAGTTTAAATTCCACTTCCTTTGAGAAGAGATCCTGAACTCAAAATCCAAATCACTGCCAGCCCTTCTTTTTCTCTCCACCCTGCTTTGTTTTACTTCTAATACTTGTTACTACTTAGTTTTTAAAAATCATCTTTTCTGGGCTGGAGATATAGCTCAGTGGTTCCGCTGCCTGCATAGCAAGTGCAAGGTTCCTGGTTCGATCCCGGTAACCACATACAATGATATGATATTGGGTGTGGAGACTCACGCCCACCAGCAATCAGTACCACACTCCACAGTGCCGGGTGTGGTGGCTCACGTCTGTAATCTCAGCACTCTGGAGGCAAAGGCAGGAGGATTGCTGAGTTCGAGGTTTGCCTGGGCTACATAGTGAGCTCAGGGCCAGCCTGAACTACAAAGTGAGACCCTGTCTCTAAAAAAAAAAAAAAAAAAAAAAAAAAAATCACCTTTTCTGCCTGTTTCCCTCCTGCCCATCATTAGAATCTTAGAAAAAGCAAGTGAAAAACTTGTCTGTTCTGGTTAGTTATATATCCCAATTTCTCACATAAAGAGCAACCCATATGTGAGCAATAATTTGAACAATTAACGAATAAAA
>PVIC010042813.1:0-15658 GCA_004025085.1 Thryonomys swinderianus
AAAGAAGATGTGTTTTTTTTTTTTACAAAATGGAGTATTACTCTGCCATAAAGAATGACAAGATCAATCCATTTAGGTGCAAATGGAGACACCTGGAGGATATACTAATAAGTGAAATCAATAGATCACAGATAGACAATATCCGGATCTTCTCTTTGGCATGAACACCTGTAGATGCAAATGAGTTCTAGAAAGTAGGGCAGCTTTTATAGAGTGGAATATTTCTATAGGAAACTTGGTGTGGGAATGTGATGAGGGGAAGGAATAAATATGATACAGAAGGAAAATAAAAGAGCATGTATAAAGGGGGGAGGAGGGGGGAGTGTGTAGGGATATGGGTAAAAATGAGAATTAACTTGTGGCGTATACTGGTACAAATTTCCCAATGTTATATGTGATTTTGAGATGTATATAAATTGTACCAATAAAGAATTCAATTTAAAAAAAAAAGAACTGACCCAGTGTTACATTCAGTTTTCCAAAGTTGATGTATCTTTGAAAATTGATAAATTCTATCTAAAAATATCAAATATATTTCTCTAAATAGGAAAATGCCCAAATTCCTTTCCCAATTTCCACTAATGCTCCTTTGAAGATCCAAGTGACCTATTACCCCACTTGACATGTATAGGGAATTTTCTCCTTATGACAAAATCTGTCAGAACTTTTGGGAAGTGCCAATTCACATCATTTGCCCATTTGTTTTTTAATTGAGGAATGAAATTTTATCATTTGCAGCAACACTGATAGAACTACAGGATACATAGCTGGGCAAAGTAAGCAAGACATAGACAAGTATGAGGTATTCTCTCTCATGTATGGAAACTAAAAAAAAAAGGGGAAGAAGTGATGATAGGATTTATGTTCTTCATGTCTGCATGGAAATATCACCCCAAGACCACTAATGTCTACAGCTAATATGTATTAAGTACAGAGCTGTTAGGAGCTGTCTTGGCACAACAGTCATGACCTAAAAACAGCTCTATGAAAAGGACACTGACAGAAACTTGTGTTCCCAGGACATCAACCAAAAAAAAACTTCAGCTCGGTGCTGTATAATTGCTGATGGGACATTTTCTAATCATAGAGTAATAAAAATAAATCCCTTTCTTTGCATCTGAACACTTGAACTCCAGCTGTAGAGCAGGCACATGCAGAAAACACTACCGCCCCAATCTCTCAGTTATAGAACTGAGATCCAGATTCTCTACAGTTCTCTTGTCAATCCCACAGTAGCATAAATGAGGGTCAAAATATCCATTTTACCCAACTCTTTTGGATGTGATAGCCTATGTGCCTAGGTTTTAGAAAGTGCTGAAAGTCTCCTGACTTTTAAGATCCATAAAATATTAGTCACCACACAAACTCTTGGTCTCTGGCTTATGTGTATATGTGAATCTCCGTAGATTTACTGATTCAACTTTATTTAGTTAAATCTTGACTTCCAGCCAACTGCTCCCAAAAGCCTAACAAACTTTCAGCTTCAATATCAACATGCTCCAGTAAACATGTTTTTAGGGCCACTGAGCCCTTATTTTGGGTAAGAAAATACGAATATTTGAGGCAGTGCTCTCAAAGCTAATGGTGGTGTCCATATTAAGGGTTTTTAAAACTCAAACATATTTTCAAATGTCTAAGCAACATTTTGTCTATGAACCTTTTTCATTCTTTTTGAGAGAAATACCAGAACATCTTCTTCCAATGCAAAACTACTTATGTCTTCTTGAGGTTACAGTGTGCTGATGCCTAAGTTATCCAGAGCACACAGCACAGCACAGTCATGACAATGACCTTGCCCCATCTGCCACCAGGCAGCCAAAATGAACAACAAGGAGCACACATTCCATGTGTTCTACTGTAAAATTAAAATTTTATTATAAAACCATGTGTTATTATTGTGTTTAGTTTGCAATATGCTTGCCAATCCTTAGAAATTAGTTGACATTACTGCCACTCATGTGTCAATGGTACATTTCATGGACTTATTCCACTTGACGAGATTTAAGTCAAATGGTAAAAACTGCTATTTAATCACATGAACACACTGACAAAGAAAAGCTTGCATTGGTGAGAACCATTATGGGAAGCTGTCAGAAGTGTACAGTTGGTAAAACTATAGGTATAAAGGTCAGGATAAGAGGCTTTCAGTCACTGAAGACCCTTGAAGCCAGATCAGAAAGAGAGAGAGAGACAGACAGACAGACAGACAGACAGAGATAGACAAAGAAACCAGAGAGACAGAAAGAGACAGAGAGACAGAGAGAGAGAGGCAGACCCAGAGATAGAGAGACAGAGACAGAGAGGGATCAAACTATGCAGAACATTTTGTGCTACACTGGCAAAGATGGCCTGTTGTGTTTGGAAAAATAAAAACCCCTTTCTGACAACCTGACAGACATCATCACCAAAAACCCCAGCCATGATTTTATAACCAAACTTCATGTTAGGACAAACACCCTTTTAAATTCAAAGCTTCCTGAGAGTTATCAAATACTAGATTTCTATTTATACTACCTTAGATCTCAGCCCTTCTCATCTATTACATCAGTTTTCCCCCCTCTTTTCTGAATCTTAGTTTTTTCTTTAATAATTTCCCTCTATAAACATGCTATTATGTTTACCACCTGAATAATGCTCTCTTGACCCACAATTCTCTCTAGCTATAGCTTTTTCTCATTTTTTAGTTAAAAAGATAATTCCTTCTTTTCTTTCCATTCTCTCTTGAATCCACCTCAGTCGGCCTTTTATCTCCCCCTATGTCACAATTTTCTCTGTTTCCATCCTAGTCCTTGATTCACCTGATGCTTACAACATGGCCAGATTGATTACTGTACCAATTTCCAACTTCCAGGCACGTGGGTACCTGCCTCCTGCTCCTTCCTGTTAACAAGGGTGCTCACATTATTCTGCTTTTGTGGTCATGCTGCCTCTACCAGGCCTCACACCACAAAGGTTCTCCGGACTCCATTGTTGGACTTCATCTCTAGCCCCTAGGGAACCTATCTGGTGTCCAGGGCTTTAAATACAAATCTACTCACGGAGGATGGCAATATTTGTATCTCTAGCCCCATTCTCTCCATTTGCACTCCTTCTCCTTTTACATCTCCACCAGGACCACAAAGCAGGTAACTACATCTGAATATGTACTGACCTCTCCAAAACCTGCCCAGGCTGTCATGTCCCCAGCTCAGTGAGTGTGCAACCCATCCTTGTGTTCAAACCAAAAGCAATGTGGTCATCCTTCAGTCTTATCTTTTGTACCTCATCATACAATCTGCCAAACACACCCTGCAGGCTGCACCTTAAATACCTCCAGAGCCCCTGTTGCTACTGCTTTGATGACAACGTCATCTGAGATACCAAGGAGCATCATGCTGTATATTTCTATTTAATTTTGACCAACTGAAATCTGTCACCACACAGCATTCAGGCAGAGAGCTTTAAAACGCAAGTCAGGTGAAACTATTTCTCATGGAGTAGGAGCGCAGTGCCCCAGTGCCTGCCTGGCCTTCACCATTCCTGGGCACAGCTTCAATCCAGCTGACTCTCTCTTCCTTGTCCTGTCTGGATTGCACCACTGCAGATATTTGCTTGTTCTGTTGTGTGGTGCTGAGACTAAACACAAGACTTCTTGTGTGTTAGGCAAGCACTCTAGCCCTGAATTACAGCCGCAGCCCTGCACAGGTTGCCTGCTCTCATGGTTCCCTGCACTGGACTCTTCCTCCACACAGCTTGTCCACTCATTCACACACCTCTGGAAGGTCTTTTTTCTTGGTGAAGAAGGTGAAGGTCTTGGTGAAGGTCTTTCTTCACTGTCTTTTTCAACATGTAATTCCCGACCCTATCAATATACCCTATGCTCTTTTCACACTTTTTCCTTCTACAGTATTTCAATGTGCCATATGCAGGGTGCAATTAATATTGTGTCTTGCTAGCAAGGAAAATCTCTATGAGCAAGAGTTTTTGTCTGTTTGGTACTCCCGTGCATACTTAGTATCTGCCTGACACCAGGTATGTAGCAAAATATATGTAGAATATATCAGGAAGTGAATGATTTCCTCACAAGAAACATTTACTGGCACAAATTTGTGGAGGAAATAAAGGATGCAGATTTATGTCTTGAAAAGTTATTGTAAAAAGTAACCATGCAAACTTCTATGAAGATGTGGAGTTAAAAGTATTAATTGTTTTTACTATGTTTTACTTCCAGATGACATAAATATACATGTACTGTATTCTGAAATTGTGTTTATATGTGAAATACTACAAAGAAATATCTTCAGAGTGGCTTGGATGCCTGTGAAACAATCAGCAAAAGCAAGTTTGCTTTTAGAACACCACAATAAAGGAGACACTGGATTGCCATGGGTGAAAACTTGTACCAATGCACACTCAGTGCACCTTTACAGTACACAGAAGGAGATAACATATGCAAACATAAATCTGAGACACAATTTGACTGGAACAGGTTTGGATTATAGATACGTTGGTGCACACTATAATATGTGTGTGTGTGTGTGTGTGTGTAATATGACTAGTTATATAAAATAGTCAATGAAAAATGCAGCAATGTATTACTAAAATATACAATCAAAAAGATGAGATGAATTATAGGAAAAAGGACTGATACACATATTTTCCATGTTGATTGTGGAGACGGTATAATAATTTTAAATATATTATATATATCCAATGAATTGTACTCTTCAAATTATTTAAACTAATTTTAAGTAAATACAATTCAGCACACTAAATGTTTATGTAAACTATAATTTGGTGAGCATAATTTACAAAGAATTTACAGGAAGAAAAATACAGTGATTGAAATTAAAAATGCTCATAGGAGGAACAAGAGTTGTTTCTGACATGAAGAGCAGAGCATTGAAGAAAAAGCCAGTGAAACTACCTGGAGCTCTTCCCAGATCACAAGAAAGGAAAAGACTGCTTAGGAGGTGCAAGGAACAGCACCCATCCCAGCTAGGTCTGCTCTACGTGACAGGGTGAAAAAACTGAAACAACTCTAGGTGAGATACATTAAATGAAAATGTATAAAAATCTCCACCAACTAGCAAGTGACATGAAACAGGAAGCACAATGCAAGACACAAGGAAGCCCAGACCCTGCCTCAAAGTAAAATAATACAAAAGGGCTGAAGAGGTAGTGAAGCCAATGAGAAAATTATTTTGTCATTCAAAATATAAAAATTCCAAAGTATAAAAATGTGTGAAAACTCTCCATACTAATCTTATTCCATTTTTTTCTGTGCACTGATTTTAGAATTATAACTGTTTGGTTATATAATGCCCTGTCCTAAATCTTTGAATTAATTGTATTTGTTCCATAGAAATCATCATCCAATGGGGGCTGTGCAGCATCCTACAGGGAAGATACACAACCCCAGCCTCACAGTAGCCATGGACCTCTTCTGTTACTTCATTTAGGTGAGAGTAGCAGTCAGCTTCATGCCTAAAGCTTTGTGCTTTATGTTTTAGTTTCAGACTCCCAGAAGTGGAATGATACATTCCTCACTCATGAGATAATCAAGTTTTCTTGTAGGATGTCAAAGGAAAGGATGTCTCCAAAGATTCGTGGCAGTAAATGCTTTGCAAATGATCACTAACTTTAATGACCAGAGTCATTTAGACTGTCCTCTAAGATAAAGTGATTTCATGAAATGTTTGGAAGACAATTTCCACATCTCAAGGACACTATTAAGTTTCTGAAGCTGTAATCCACAGATCTAAAACCAAAACTTCACAGAAGAAAAAAACTGATCTGCACAATCAGCTATTCCTTTGGTACGAGACCAGGGGTTTCAAAGACATGTGGGATGGACCTGGAGAGACAGTTCTTGAATTTCAATGAGAAAAACTATTAAGCAATGGGAATACTGGCATTCCAAGGGCACAATCACTCTACTTGAAGAAAACTTTTACACTCCTCTTATAACAGAGCATCATAAATCTGTTAAATAATAGGTATTTCAAGAGGAACAAATTTAATAAAAGGTAGAAGTTCTCTATGAGGTAGCACAAGACTGCTTGTGGGTAAAATCTAGAAAGGCATGCAGCATACTAAAGTTACTGATCTGTTCCTGGTATATGAATATAGCTATTATTTCATTATTATAGCTAATATCTTCTCTATTATTATTCATCACCTGTGGTGTGGTAGGACTGGCTACAGAAAAAGCTGCCTTTTAAATTGTTTAATATGTTGAGGAACATCTTTGGTATTAGTCTCTCATCTTTTAATTTTCTAAATGTCACTCAACAGCTGTGCATGTGTGCATGAGTGCGTGCGTGCGTGTGTGTGTGTGATATGCAAACCCAGGAGAGGCCTAAGGACAGCACACTCAAGTGCACGGGCCTGGAATTCAGTCAATTCCTAAGTATGTAACATGGGACAACTCATATAAGTTCTAGTGCCTCAGGCTTTTCATCTACAAATAAAACTAGCAACAGTACCTACTTCCCTGGTTGTTTTTCAAATATTAAATGGATTGATATTTGTCTTAAGAACAGAGTCAGAGACATACTGAACTCATTAAACATTTTTTTTTTTTTGGAGACAGGGTCTCACTTTGTAATTCAGGCTGGCCCTGAGCTCACTATGTAGCCCAGGCAAGCCTCCAACTCAGCAATCATCCTGCCTCTTGAATGCTGGGATTACAGGCATGAGCCACCACACCCAGCACTGTGGGGTGTGGTATTGATTGTTGGTGGGTATGAGTCACCACGACCAATATCATATCATTGTATGTGGTTACTGGGATCAAACCAGAGACCTTGCACTTGCTAGGCAGGCAGCGGAAACACTGAGCTAAATCTCCAGCCCCTCACCAAACATTTTGATTTTATATGTCTCTTCAAATTTTCAATTAAGTCAGGGAGTTTAATCACTTCATTTCGTTCTTTTTTTTTTTTTTTTTTTTTTTTTTTTTTTTTTTTTTTTTTTTTTTTTTTTTTTTTTTTTTTTTTTTTTTTTTTTTTTCTTGAGACAGGGTCTCACTTTGTAGTTCACACTGGCCCTGAGCTCACCATTAGCCCAGGCAAGCCTGGAACTCAGCAATCCTCCTGTCTCTGCCTCCCAAGTGCTGGGATTACAGGCATGAGCCACCACGCCTGACACTGTGGTATGTGACATTGATTGTTGGTGGGCGTGAGTCACCACGCCCAGCATTGTATGTGGTTTCTGGGATTGAACTCAGGACCTTGCGCTTGCGAGGCAGGCACTGGAACCACTGAGCTAAATCTCCAGCCCAATCATTTCATTTCTTAATCAAATCAAATTTCACTTATGCACCAAAAGTCTATATACAATGACGTAGTTCCTAGAGTGTAGACCTGAGACGTCCACCAAAAGTCTCCTGCACTCAGAACACAGTTTCCTGAAGGCCACTGGACTGGGCACATTGGCTGAAACTGGAGCTGACGGAGCCAACAGTGTTCCTAGGAACCCAGGCCCCTCAAGGACAACTCCATGGCGTTTCCTCCTCCTTGCTCTCTTTTGTGAAGCAAGCTGCTTTCCTCTGGGTCAACTTGAGCCTCAAGAGAGTGAAACCATGAGCTAAAATACATCTTCTCTCCGAGCTGGCATTTCCCACGTGTCTGATCACAGTGATGGAAACTGACTGAGATGGTAGCTCTGCTCTCGGGTCAGTTTATTAAAATCAGGCTCTTGCTCTGAGCCCAACAGTCTGTAATTCCACACTGTGTTTTAAGGACTTAAAACAGACCATATGGTCCCTTTCACTTAAATGTCCAATTTTCTTATAGAAACCAGTAATACACAGGTTTCACTGTAAGATACATTATCAGGGGACACAGTGGGACCACTATCAATCCATGAAAATAGGAGCTATTAGTATGTAAATAGTAAACATAGTAACTGAGGTAGGTTTGAATGAATGTTGTTTATTAAAGTCAAAAAATATTAGAGAGCCAGGGATTTAGTTCAAGTGGTACTGCACCTACTTTAGAAGCACAAGGGCCTGATTTGGATCCCCAGTACTGAAGGGGAAAAAATAATTGAGAGTACTATACATTAGACTAAATACTGTGAAAATAGAAAAAGATAAACTGTAGACATTTTTGGGGACTTTAGACTAGAAAGAAGACAAAATAAACATGCAAATAGGTAACAGAATATATAGTCCTTTCTGTACTGGCCATTACGGCAGCGATGGTCTCTGAGCGTCTTCTGTCCCCCTCTGGAACTCAGAGGCAATGGGCACAGACATACTGCTGTGCTTCCAACACCTACTGGTGTGCTAGCTGCACAAGGGATGCTTGGAAGGTCGGTGTCAAATATGTGGACTATAGTAACTAAAAAGACAGATGGATAAATAGAAAAAATACATAGGAGAAGGAGGACAAGGCAGGCAGGAAGGAGAACAAATGGAAATTAAGAAAAAAAAGTATCTAGGTAATATTTAACATGGAAAGGAAGAAGAGTTTGATAAAGACAGTGGTAGAGATGTGGGCAGTGCACCAGTGCTAATCGGATCGTACCAGGTGAGCGCCAGACCAGGTAGAGAAGCTTTCTATGAAGGAAGGTGCTGAGGACCTGGGTCAGGGCAGGAGGCAATGGGAATGACTTTGCGGGGAATTACAAAGCTAATGCCAGAATTTAATAAGTGTACCTAGTAGAAAAGTAAGGTGGCTTCCAACCGGGAAAAGAGCTAATGCAGAACCAACGGTAAGGCTACCGAAACAGACCAGGCTAAAGGCAAGAAAGCCTAGCTGATAACAGTGAGGGGAAATATCATGGAGGAAAATTTCATAGCACAAAGCAAAACAGAAGAAGAAAGTGAAGGTTTCTTTCTACATCCAAAACTATATGAGCAGGACAAGTAGAGAAAAGCAGAAAGCCTTAAGTTTTGCCTCAGAACTTTGAACTCCGAGGTAGACAGTGGTAACTCCAAGTGGCCACCTGCTGATGGTCAGCACTGGACACTGCTGTGAGAGGTTCCATCTGCCGTGGTACCAGCTAGACCCACATTCTGAAAGTAAGAGACCACCCTGGAGATGTAGCAGGTGTTTGCGGACATGAGCTTTCGTGAATGGAAGAAATATGGGGCAATGGTGGCGAGGAGGAATGGAGCGGGGAGAAGGTGACACAGCACAGAAGAGTTTGAGAAAGCAGCTATGGATATGGATGGAGCGCTGAAGTCCCGGAGAGGCTGGGGAAGGACACAACCGGGAGTGTGGAGGCCTGAAGATGGGGGCATCGGGTATGGTGGTGGCGGAGGGCACAGTTAACAACACTAAGCAGCCAGGTGGGAACAGACCTGGGTGCGTGTCATCATTTCCGGTGAAAAGCTGGTAAAAATGAAAGGCCATCTACACAATGAGGCACGGATGGCTGGTGTCCTCGGGGGGACAAACAGTGCTCTTCACGCTGAGCTACACTGCTCTGCAGATGTCAGCTATGGGATTTCAAGAGAACGAAGCATCTGCTACATGCTTCATTCCCTCCTATCGGAGTGTTTTACCCAGTGAAAAATGTAGTTATCAATGGTTTATAGAAATACTGTGGATTTCTTTGAAACATCTTTCCTCAGAGAGCTACTTTTCTTTAAGGACTTGGAAAAGAGAAAGTCTGAAACACTAAAGAATCAAGAGGCTTTTTTATATTTGTCCTTGAATGTTCTGTATTTCAAACTTTTGCATTGGTGAAATATAATAACATCCTTTGGGTCTATGCGCCTGAGGAAAAGCAGACTTGGATAGCTTATTTTCAACTAACAGAGCTGCAACTGATAAATAATTGAACTCATATTTTATGAGAGAAAAGTGAGGTACAGACATATTCTGAGGGCCGAGATTACACGGCAGCAGGACAAAGCCTGTTCTCCTTTCTCATAAAGATTTCATAGTAGACAAACCACTGGCTCTGAAACAAAACCGCGCACCTTAGTATTTCTCCCAAACCAAGTCCCATCACTTCTTTAATAGCACTTGCACAGGTCAGAGAAAGGGATAGGAGAGGGAATGGAAGGAGGTGTAAGAATGGGCTCCGGGCCACACCTGATGTAAGGTGCTGCCCCTCGGGCCTCCCAAACATGAGGGGACAATGAGAATTGTGCTTCCCGCAGTTCCCCTTCCCACTGATAGGCCTGCACAGAGCATTCAGGTGGAGACAGCTGAGGAAACCAACAGCGCATGCCTGGCAACCACTCTCCCCAACAGCCCATGGCCTGGAGCCTCTGAGGCACACAGCAAAATGAGAAGAAAAGGAGTCACAAAAACAGAGAGCGGCACTGGTCCCTGAGTGCTTGCAGCCTGAAAAAAGTCAGCCAGTCACATCTACATCCTTCGCCTTCCAATCAAAGACGCATTTCTCATTTGCTTAGATTACATTCATCTAAAATGACGCATTTCACAACATTAAAAGCATAAAAGTTACTTTACAGGAATTATCAAATAATGGCAAAAAAGGGGTAAAAACAAAATTCTCCTCATAGTTCTACCATGCAATTTTCCTATGTGTAGCTAATCATTACTTTTAATTACTTTTCTGATACTTACAAATACTTTTATCATGAAAAATGATGAGTACTAATACTTTGGGCCAGGCATTAAGCTCAGTGGTGCCACACTTGCCTCACAAGCACAAGGTTAGATCCCTGGTACTGCAAGAGAAAAAGAAAAACAGCAAGAAATGCAACCATAGCTACATTTTATTGATAACTTAGTACAAGTGCTCAGTACCAGGTCAAACACATTACAATTTTACAAAGCCTTAGGATCACACAGAGCTTACTAGAAAACCCATTTTCCCGATATTTCCTGGATACTGATTTTTATTAAGCATGTTGCATATATGAGTGTTTGCTATGCTTGACCTCACAAGTACTTTTCTACAGTTCTCAGGCATACTACGTTAGGCAAGTTCTATATTGTGCGGGAGTGTCTGCCAGAAGAGCACTCAGATATGGCACAAGGTAGCTAGAGAATAAAACTACTGTTTTAAAATGAAACTGTGAAGTACAGAGTCACAAATTTTATACATAAAGGACCAACTGAATAATAAATACATTTTCACTATTAATCCCCCAAAATTGTTTAAATAAATGCTTGATTATTGATATTCTTATCAGGCCAGGTACTTTTTCTTCTATTCATTTATTCAAAAAATATCTATGAAATACCAACAATGGCAAATAAATGGAGTTTGTGTTACCCTCTGAGAACAAAGAAGGGAACCAACAAATGTTCCTTTTCTTAAGGGTTTAGTAGGCAAGAAGAGTATGAAGGACAAGTATGAATAGATATAACAAGAGATATGTACTACTGCAGAGATTAAATTTGAGAGTTGGCTTCCCAAGTCCATTAAGATTAAGAAATTTCTCTCCATATTTCTCAAATGTTAGAAAGAATTGCATCTGGCAGATTCTTACCAAATCAATGGGTCATCAGCAGAGCAGACATCATGGAATGCCCTCCAATGGAATGGGGATTTGTGGGGCAACAGGACTTTTGAGGGTGCAAAGCCCAGGCCTTCACAGCAGACAGGTAGGTGTGAGCACAAATCATCAGGCTTTGCTTACGACTGAGTCTATGCTTGTGTTTGTAACCTTTGTCTGATTTCATAGCACCATTAAGGCAAAGTAAGAAGTCTGAATATTTCATATGATGGAAAAGGGATTTGTTTCCTAAATAAGAATTACAAACCAAACTAATTATAGCAAGGAGAAAAAGGCACTCCTCTCTAATCTGGTTGTCATTAATACTGCAGGAACTACTTTTGCACTCCTGAAGAGCTAATTACAAGTCAATTTTATATAATTAGGTATTAATATTCTTGGTTATATTTTCTAATAACTCTCCATTTTACAGTGTCATAACTCAATAAAGATTCTTAATCACTTCATGAAAATAAATAAGCATCACTTTCATTCCAATGTTCACTGGCTACTTGTTTCAAACTAAATATTACTAAGCTGTGCTCGCTTCGGCAGCACATATACTAAATATTACTAAGTTTATTTCAGATTCAATATTTCTCAGTATATTAGTGAGTGCTCACATTTAGTCAAAGTAAAATGTACTGATTTATTAATTTTAAATCAATGAAATAACATTATGTTCCTTTCATATACAATAAACTAATTGTTTCATTTATTCAATCCGATGCCACTCTTCTTCTGGGGAAGGAAACTTGTTTTGATTTCTTTGAGACTTTTGAAAACTAAAAATAGGTGGAAGTATGTGATTAGATGGCTTCTCCATCTCTAGATTTGCTTAAACTACTGAGGATTTTTATTCAAGATATAGTTTTACCAAAATTAATAAAAAATATATATATACACTTATGTCCCTACAAATAGTAATACAAGATGAAGATCCTATTTGAAAAATATCTGTCTTTATAGGATAAACTGTACTGTCAAAAGGCAACTGCATTTAATTATATATTTAAAATATCTAAAATTATGACATATTTGGCTGAGATTTCTTTTTTTAGAATAAGTACAAGATTTGGAAATTCTTCATGTGAAAGAGGATAATACTTTGCAACTGAAGGATTTAATAATGCTCAATACATAAAATAATTTTTTAAATCTAGTGAATAAATGTGGAACTGAAGATAAGTACATTAACTCTGTATTTTAAGATGTGTCAAAAGGTAGCATAACAGATACCATCAAAATTACTAGGTTAGGACCAGAGGGTTAGCTCAGTGGTTCTGGCGCCTGCCTCACAAGTGCAAGGTCCTGAGTTAGATCCCCAGAAATCACAATGCTGGGCATGGAGACTCACGCCCACCGACAATCAATACCACATACCACAGTGCCAGGCGTGGTGGCTCACGCCTGTAATCCTAGCACTCGGGAGGCAGAGACAGGAGGATTGCTGAGTTCAAAGCTTGCCTAGGATACATAGTGAGCTCAGAGCCAGCCCGAACTACAAAGCAAGACCCTGTCTCAAAAAAAAAAAAATTACTAGGTTATAAGAAATATATACAGCAATACACATAGGAACATACTGATGAGCTTGCACAGTGCAATGTTAACATAAATTGGTTTTGTACAATTGAACATATAAATATAGGGAAAGCCACTAACTGTTCCTTTGGCTGAGTTCTGTAATTTAAGAAAAGATTTTTATGTAGCTCACATAAAACAGTATGCCTGCACTGATGCATGTATGTGCATAAACACATACATGATTATTTCTGATTATCAAATCAGTCCTGTACAGGAATTTTGAAGGCTGAGTGATCATGAACAAAAATATTTCTAATAAAACTTAAATTCAGAAAATTTAGTTTTCATTACAAGCTAGATAATAAAGGTCTCTTAGAGAATCCAACTCAGCAGAATTACAGGATGCTGTGTTGCATTCTTCCATAAAGAATAGGTTAGTTCAGTTATTTAACATATTAGTCTCTTGGTCAACGATGTCAGTGTTAGAATTAAGACTTAGAGATTCCGTTCCTGGCGGCAGCAGCGGCGGAGGCGACTGAGGCCTGCACACTGGCCCACTCCACCCCAAGCGGCACAGACAACTCGACTGCTCTGGGCGTCATTCCATTCCTGGAGGTGGCAGCGGCAGAGGCGAACTGAGGCCTGCACACTGGCCCACTCTACCCCAAGCCGGCGCAGATGACTCCGTTGCTCCAGACACCATTCTATCCCTGGCAGCGGCGGCAGCGGTGGACTGAGGCCTGCCCACCAGCCCACTCCACCCAGAAGCCATGTAGTGAGGAGTCAGGTACAGACCCCATCCCCACCAGAGGATTGAGGCCCACCGGCTGTCCCCAACTCCATCCCGGAGCTGCGTTGTGAGGACCCAGGTCCAAGAGGAGCCGGAGCCATTTCCTGCGTCCCTCCACACCTCAGCTGCGCTGAGAGTACAGGCAAGATAAGGGGGGGGGGCAGGAATCTAGCTTCTATTTTGCCATCTACCACTAGATCCCTCTACTCACCTCTTGACCACACACCCTCTCCTATCTTCTTGTCAGGAGCAACACCCAGAAGTGAAAGACTCTTAGGCTGCCCTATTTCTTCTCCTATACTACTATAAGAAGGTGTACAAAGTCTCCAACGGTCTTATAGCATACAGTTGGTACTGTTTTATACACGCCCTTTTATTCTCTATTACCCGCTGGCATATATGAGGTTCTAGAATATAGGTGATCTTCATAAATCTGCTAACCCTATTTCACTCTTCTGTCCACCTACCTCCATGATTCCCCAGTGACCTCTTATCACCAAAGGGTTCGGCGGGTGCATTTATGATCTACATGTTGTATACACATTGCTGATTAATTCTAAATTTTGGCATAGGGACATAGAGGTTAACTCATAAGCTCAAAATCTCCAGAATAGAATTTAACAAAACTTTTTATTTTATTTACTGTGCTAAAAACTGATATTGGTATTGATTGTATTATGGTAATAAACATGATGTGATTGTTCTGCTCAAATACCTCCCATGATGTGTCAGAACTGAGAACTTTCAAGAGTCATTACACATTCAAGGAGGACACCCCAGGAAAGTGCCACATCCAACGAGCCCCAGATAATAGAAAGAAAGAGACCTGCAACAAACACTGCCCTGTCATCAGGCAAAGAAGAGCATTATAACAACGAAAGAGTAGAAATGAGAAAATATACCAAAAACCAGACACAAAGATCACCACCACAGGGAAATTCAGAGAAAAGAGAAATAGGGCAAACTGAAACTCAAGCACCAGGACTCTTGGAGATGGTAACTAAAGCAGATCTAGTAAAATGGAAATCAGAACTCATCTCTGAGATCAAAACAGGAATACTGTCCACAGTGAAAGACATCATCAAAGAAGAGATCAGCGAAACGATAGAATCCAAGATAGCAGAAGCAATGGAACCTTTTAAACAGCTACAAGCAGAGCTCCAGGGAATGATGAAGGAGAAGGAAAGCTTGCAAAGTAGGATGAATGAAGCAGAGAACCGAATCTCAGACCTAGAGGACAGCATAGCAGCCAACGAGCAGGAAAGATATAATCTATGGAAAAGAGCAAGGGACCATGAGAAATCAATTCAACAGCTTCTAGATGACTCAAAGAAAAATAATATAAGACTGACTGGAGTCACTGAGGAAGCAGGAGACAGTGTAAAAGACATAAAAAAAGCTATTGTCAGAGATAACAACAGAAAACTTCACAGGAAAAGAAACAGACATACAGATAAATAAGGCCTATCAGACTCCAAAATGCCATGACATAAAAATATCTACACCAAGACATATAATTATCAAGTTTCCAGATGCACAACAAAAGAATGAAATACTGAAAGCAGTGAGAGAAAGGAAGAAAATCACCTACAAAGGGAAGCCTATTAGGATCACAGCAGACTTTTCAACACAAACACTCAATGCAAGGAGAGCCTGGAGGGAAGTATTTCAAGCATTGCAGGAAAACAACCTCCAACCTAGACTATTGTATCCTGCAAAACTATCTTTCAAAATAGACGGCGAAATAAGATACTTCCATGACAAAGAACACTTGAAAAACTTCACAAATACAAAACCTGCACTCCAAAACATTCTAAAGAATATCTTGGAAAAAAACACAGAAAATTCCATAGCCACAAGACCCAGGAGAGTGAATTCATTGGGGCAAACAAGAAACTAAATAGAGAAGGGGAAAAGCAAGGAAGGAAAAAAAA
>PVIC010042814.1:0-15654 GCA_004025085.1 Thryonomys swinderianus
TAAGTGAAATAAATAGATCACACATATGCAAATACCAGATCTTTTCTTTGATATAAGCACCTGTAAATGTAAATGAGTTCTAGAATGTATGATAGTTTTTGTAAAATAGGAAATATCCAAAGGGAATTTGGTGTGGGAATATAATGTGGGGAAGAAATAAATATGATTCTGAAAGAAAATAAAAGAACATGTATATAGGGGGTGTGGGTGGGTAGGGATGTGAGTAAAAATGAGAATTAACTTGTGTCATATACTGGTGCAAATTCCCCAATGTTGTGTGTGATTGTGAGTTGTATGTAAAATGTACCAAAAAAGAATTCAATTTAAAAAAAGTAACTGCAACTTACATATAAAATCATAAAGTTTCCATTAATGATACATTTTTTAAGAATCTAAAATTAGAATGGAAAGAATATGAAAGAAGAGACTGGGCCTGTATAGCAGAATAAATACTATCTTGTAGATAGCAGTCAGTGAGCCTTGTCTACCATGTAGATTACTTTCTATATCAGAAACATGGCTTCCATTTCTTTATGCAAAGCTTTTTTGATAGTCCAGGGTCCTTTGCATAGACATCTCATCTCCCCAGAACTTAGTGTATGCAGATCTTTGCATGGCTGCTTCCTAAATATCCTTTGCACACATATACAAACAACCTGGGTGGCTTATACTCCTATTTTGTAATTTTGAAACTTACTTAAGGTAACTTTCAGTTTTCATAATCTGCTAGAGGTTGGGACTATATCAGGCTGAATCATAGGAAATGGCTTTTTTGTAGGTCAAAATGAAAATATTTGAGAAAATTTGTTATTGTTTTTCTAGAGCTCAAACTCAGGGTTTTGCACATGAAAAGGAATGTGCACCACCAATGAATGATATCCCCAACAAAAATAAGTACTTTAGGCCAGAGATTTAGCTCAGTGTTTCCAGCACCTGCCTTGCAAGCACAATGTCCTGAGTTCAATCCCCAGTAACCACATACAATGCTGGGCATGGTGACTCACGCCCACCAGCAATCAATACCACATATTACAATGCCAGGCGTGGTGGCTCACACCTGTAATCCCAGCATTTCAGAGGCAGAGACAAGAGGACTGCTGAGTTCAAGGTTTGCCAGGGCTACATAGTGAGGTCATGGTCAGCCTGAACTACAAAGCGAGACCCTGTCTCAAAGAAAAAAAAAAAAGTTCTTTATTCAGCCAAAATAAGCAGTTAGCATTAACTGCTGTCCAAGTGATAAATATCCCCAATGATAAATTTCCTCCAAATTTTTTTTGTTCAATTTTCATGTGTTTGTGGGGATCTTGCAATTTCTTTTGCTATTCAGCTCCAGTTTCAAGGCACTATGGTCTGATAGTATGCAGGGGATAACTTCGATTCCTTTACATTTACTTAAGCTTGTTCTATGGACTAGAATGTGATCTATTTTGGAGAATGATCCATGAGCAGCTGAGAAGAAGGTATATTCTCGCTTTGTAGGGTGAAAATTCTGTAGGCATCTAATAAGTCCATTTGCTCAAAAGTTTGATTTAGCTCAAGTATTTCCTTATTGATTCTTTGTCCAGTTGATTTGTCAATTTGTGACAGTGGAGTATTAAAATCCCCTACTACTATTGTATTCCTGGTTAACTGGCTTTTCATGTCCAGTAATGTTTGTTTTATATAGTTGGGAGCATTAGAGTTCAGTGCATAAATATTTATGATTATTATTTCTTTCTCTTTGATAGTTCCCTGTACAAGAATATAGTGACCTTCTTTATCTCTTTTAATCAGTTTGGGTTTGAAATTTATTTTATCTGCTAACAAGATAGCCACTGCTGCTTTTTTTGCAGTTTCCTGTGATGTGGAGGATTGTTTTCCAACCTTTTATTTTCAGTCTATGGGTTTCCTTCTGAATTAGGTGTGTTTCCTGTATGCAGCAGATTGTAGGCTCTTGCTTCTTGATCCAATCTGCTAGTCTGTGTCTTTTTTTTTGAGGGGGGACAGGGTCTTGCTTTCTTGCTTTGTAGTTCAGGCTGGCCCTGAGTAGTCTGTGTCTTTTAATTGGCCCATTGAGTCCATTGACATTAATGGTTATGACTGATATGGACATATTCAGAGCTGCCATGTTTCCCTGCTCTTGGTTGTTTTCTTCCTTGCTTTTCCCCTTTTCTCTTTAGTTTCTTGTTAGCCCCAATCAATTCATTCTTCTGGGTCTTGTGGGTATGGAATTTTCTGTGTTTTTTTCCAAGATGTTCTTTAGAATGTTTTGGAGTACAGGTTTCATACTTGCGAAGTTTTTCAGGTGTTCTTTATCATGGAAGTGTTTTATTTCACCGTCTGTTCTAAAAGATAGTTTTGCAGGATGCAACAGTCTAGGTTGGAGGTTGTTTTCCTGCAATGCTTGAAATACTTCCCTCCAGGCTTTCCTTGCATTGAATGTTTGTGTTGAAAAGTGTGCTGTGATCCTAATGGGCTTCCCTTTGTAGGTGATTTTCTTCCTTTCTCTCACTGTTTTCAGTATTTCATTCTTTTGTTGTGCATCTGGAACCTTGATAATTATATGTCTAGGTGTAGATACATTTTTTTTTGAGACAGGGTCTCACTTTGTAGTTCAGACTGGCCCTGAGCTCACTATGTAGCCCAGGCAAGCCTCAAACTCAGCAATCCTCCTGTCTCTCCCTCCCGAGTGCTGGAATTACAGGCTTGAGCCACCACACCCGGCACTGTGGTATGTGGTATTGATGACTGATGGGCATGAGTCACCATGCCCAGAATTGTATGTGGTTACTGGGATCAAACTGAGGACCTTGCACTTGCAAGGCAGGTGCTGGAACCACAGAGCTAAATCTTTGGCCCTAGGTGTAGATATTTTTATGTCACAGTGTTTTAGAGTCTGATAGACTTCATTTATCTGTATGTCTATTTCTTTTTCTGTGAAGTTTTCTGTTGTTATCTCTGATAACAATAACAATAGCTTTTTTATGTCTTTTACACTGTCTCCTGCTTCCTCAGTGACTCCAATCAGTCTTATATTATTTTTCTTTGAGTTATCTAGAAGCTGTTGAATTGATTTCTCATGGTCCCTTGCTCTTGTCCATAGATTATATCTTTCCTGCTCATTGGCTGCTATGCTGTCCTCTAGGTCTGAGATTTGGTTATCTGCTTCATGCAACCTACTTCACAAGCTTTTGTTCTCCTTCATCATTCCCTGGAGCTCTGCTTGAAGCTGTTTATAAGGTTCCATTGCTTCTGTTATCTTGGATTCTATCATCTCACTGATCTCTTCTGTAATGATGTCTTTCACTGTGGACAGTATCTCTGTTTTGATCTCAGAGATGAGTTCTGATTTCCATTTTACTAGATCTGCTTTAGTTACCATCTCCAAGAGTTCTGGTGTTTGACTTTCAGTTTGCCCTATTTCCCTTTTCTCTGACTTTCCCTGTGGTGGTGATCTTTGTGTCTGGTTTTTTGTATATTTTCTCATTTCTACTCTTTTGTTGTTATTAATGCTATTTGTTTGGTTCTTTGCCTGATGACAGGGCAATGTTTGTTGCAGGTCTCTTTCTTTCTATTATCTGGAGCCCTTCAGATATGGCACCTTCCTGGGGTGTCCTCCTTGAATCTGTAATGACCCTTAAGAGTTCTCAGTTTTGACACATCATTGGAGGTATTTGAGCAGAACAATCACATCATGTTTGTTAACATAATACAATCAATGCCAATATCAGTATTAAACACAGCAAATAAAATGAAAAGTTTTGTTAAATTCTATTCTGAAGAGTTTGAGCTCATGAGTTACCTCTATGTCCATATGCCAAAACTTAGAATTAATCAGCAATGCATATACAACATGGAGATCATAAATGTGCCCCCTGAACCCTTTGGGGATAAGATTTCACTGGGGAATCAGGGAGGTAGGGGGACAGGAGGAGAGTGAAATAGGGTTAGCAGATTTATGAAGATCACCTATACTCTAGAACCTCATATATGCCAGCGGGTAATAGAGGATAAAAGGGTGTATATAAAACAGTACTAACTGTATGCTGTAAGACCGTTGGAGACTTTGCACACCTTCTTATAATAGTACAGAAGAAGAAATAGGGCAGCCTAAGAGTCTTTTACTTCTGGGTATTGCTTCTGACAGGAGGATAGGAGAGGGTGTGGGGACAAGAGGTGAATAGAGGGATCTAGGAGTAGATGGCAAAATAGAAGCTAGATTCCTTTTTTTTTAGCCTTGTCTTTCAGCATGGCTCCTGTGTGGAGGGACACAGGAAATGGCTCCAGCTCCTCTGGGGCCTGGGTCCTCACAATGCAGCTCCAAGGTGGGGTTGGGGCTGGCCGGCAGGCCTCAATCCTCTGTGGTGGGCATGGTCCTTGGGGTCTGTACCTGAGTCCTCACTGCATGGCTCCAGGGTGAAACGGGGCTGGTCCGCAGGCCTCAGTCCTCTGCCGCATCCAGGAATGGGATGGCGTCCAGGGTACCCGAGTCTTCTGCGTGGGGTGGAGCAGGCCAGTGGGCAGGCCTCAGTCCGCCACCACCACCAGGAACAGAATGGCTCCCCCACTTATTGCTTCTTGATTATGCCTGAAAGCCCAGTTCCCTTTCTTGGGCGAGATATTTTATCCTGTTTTAATATCATTATATACATATCCAGGACAAGTATGTTGTCTTCCAGTTGTAGAGATAGAAATAAACCCTGAGATATGGGCAACTGAGGGTAAAATAGGCAGCACAATTAAAGCTTCTCCAGCACAGATACATCTCAAAGATCCTACTATTTTTCCTCACCAAAGACAATACCCTCTAAAACCTGAGGTAAAGAATGGATTATTACCTATAATTGACAATCTAAAAAGGCAAGTCTTGCTTAGGACCTATAACAGCCCATGTAACACTCCAATCCTGGGAGTTCAAAAGCCTAATGGAGACTGGAGACTAGTACAAGACCTTAGATTAGTAAATGAGGCAGTAGTGCCAAACCACCCAATGATCCCTAATCCATACACCCTTGTCTCTCAGATCCCTGAAGGTGCTAGTTGGTTTTCAGTACTAGACTTAAAGGATGCTTTCTTTTGTATTCCATTACATCCAGATTCCCAGTTTCTTTTTCCTTTGAAAATCCTCATGATCAGGCCTTTCAATTGACATGGACTGTTCTTCCCCAAGGATTCAGGGACAGCCCTAACCTATTTGGACAAGTGCTTTCTCATGACTTGGCATGTTTTCAATATTCCCAGGTCACAGTATTACAATATGTAGATGATATACTAGTATATACTTCTTCAGAAGAACTTTGTAGCCAACACACTCATGCTCTGCTAAATTTTCTAGCAGACAGAGGTTATAAGGTTTCTAAATCTAAGGCACAACTTTACAGACCTAAAGTAAAATATTTGGGCCTTATTATATCTAAAGGAACTCAGAGACTAGGGAAAGAGTGAATTGAACCAATTCTTTCCTACCCACAGCGAAGAACCCTAAAACAACTTAGGGGATTCTTAAGATTAACAGGTTTCTGTCACCTTTGGATAGCAGGATATGGTGAAACTGCACAACACCTCTATTGACTTATAAAGGAAACCAAAAAGGCAAGAACCCATATTTTAACCTGGGAACCTGATTCCCAGGCAGCTTTCAAAAAGTTCATACAAGCCCTTTGTGCCAGCATTGAGCTTGCCAACAGGACAAAAGTTCAATCTATATGTTGATGAAAGGAGGGGCATAGCTTTAGGAGTGCTCATGCAAGATCTAGGACCTGCTTAACAACCTATAGGGTACCTAAGCCATGAGTTAGTTCTTGTAGCAAAAGGATGGCCTACATGCCTCAGAGCTGTGGCTGCAGTAGCTCTCTTGGTGCCAGAGGTATCCAAACTGATTTTAGGTAAAGATCTTATCATATATACATCTCACAATGTGGCAGGGCTTCTTTCATCTAAAGGAAGCTTACACTTACCAGATAGTCACCTTCTTAAATATCAGGCCTCACTCCTAGAAGTGCCAGCTGTTCAAATAAAGACATGTTCCCCCTTAAATCCTGCCACCTTTTTATGAAAAAAAGAGGAAATTGAGGCTGAAAGACATGATTGTGAACAAGTAATTCTGCACTCATAAGCAGCCAGAGATTTACTAGACACACCCCTTGTTAATCCTGACCTGATTCTCTTTTGTGATGGCAGCTCTTACATAGAAAATGGGTCAAGAAAGGCAGGATATGCATTAGTGATTCCACACCAGATGCTAGAGTTCCTCACTTGTGCCTGGTACTAGTGCACAGCTAACAGAACTCATAGCCTTGACCAGAGCCTTACAGCTCAGTAAGGGATAAAGAGTCAATATTTATACTGATTCAAGATATGCCTTTTTAATATTACATGCCCATGCAGCCATATGGAAAGAAAGAGACTATCTAATGAATCTCCTATACAGTATCATAAGGAGATAGATGAATTTTTGTCATCTCTCTACCTGTCCTCAGAAGTGACAGTTATTCACTATAGAGGACATCAAAAAGGAGATGATGAAATATCTCGAGGTAATCGCCTAGCTGATATAGTAGCAAAAAGGCTGCACAAAAACCTCCCCTTCAGGCAACCTTAATGTGGGAAGGGTCCCTTGAACATACCGACCCAAATATTCTCAGTCAGAAGTTGAATGGGCTTCCTCCCATGGGTGTCAGTTTCTTCCTTCAGGATGGTTACAATCTGGTGATGGTAAATTGTTTCTCCCTAGTACCAGCCAATGGAAATGTATTAAGTCTTTACATCAGTCCTTTCACTTAGGAAGAGACAAGATTCAACAGATGGCTTCAAGATAGTTAAAACATGTGAGCTCTGTCAAAAGAATAGTCCTCTTTTTTTTTTATTCCTTTTTGAGACAGGGTCTCGCTTTGTAGTTCAGACTGGCTCTGAGCTCACTATGTTGTCCAGGCAAGCCTCAAACTCAGCAAACCTCCTGCCTCTGCCTCCCGAGAAGAATAGTCCTCTTAATTGAACTGTGGTTCCTCCAAGGGTACAGAGATATGGTAAATACCCAGGAGAAGATTGGCAGATAGATTGTACTCCTATGCCAAAAAGCAAAGGGCTCCAATGTCTATTAGTCTGGGTAGACACCTTCACCAACTGGGTTGAAGCTTTCCCCTGCAGAACAGAAAAAAGCACAAGAGGTAGTAAGAGTTTTAGTCTCAGAAATCATCCCTAGGTTTGGACTTCCTAGGAACTTACAAAGTGATAATTGGCCCTCCTTCAAGGCAGCAGTCACACAGGGTGTTGCTCAGCCCCTGGGCATTCTCTATCAACTTCACTGTGCCTGGAGACCTCAGTCCTCAGAAAAGGTAGAAAAAATTAATGAAATCTTAAAAAGGCATCTCCATAAATTAGCCCAGGAGACTCACTTGTGATGGCCCCTCTTACTGCCTCTAGCCCTCTAGCCTTTAGATGAGAAACACACCTCAACTTCTAGGTCTTAGCCCACTGGAAATGCCTTATGGGCATCCTTTCTTCACCAATGACCTTGATAGAGAAACAGATGCCTTACTAAAAGATATCACTTCATTAGCTAAATTCCAGCAGACTCTTCCAATTGACAGAAGTTCACCCTACTGGCTATATTCATAATAATACTATTGACCTTACTGTTTGGTCCATGTATCCTTAACTGCTTTCTTACTTTTGTCTCCCAGACTCAAGGTGGTATGCTTACATAAGATAACAATGCATGGAGTCTATTGAGGGCCTTTAGATAGATCCTCTGCAGAGTGACCCTTACTGCCGTTACAACTACACCCCCTTCCCAGCCTGAAGAAGTTAGATCAGTCTTTGCCTATTGCTCCTCATGACAGTTTGAGTACCTCTTCAGAGGGGGGAATATTATAGGTAGAAAAGCCAGCTAGATACATGTAGACAGGTACATAAGGCTGACCTTTGAAAGACTTGCAAAAAGGAGGATCCTTCTGAAGGTCAATATCATTGATGAGAAATTACATGACAGGCCTCCTTCTCCTCCTAGCATGGAAGGTCAAGGTCTGGATCCAGCCCTTCCTTGGAATGCAGTAATTACAAAATCCCCAGATAATGGGCCAGTACCTTGAACCACCTGGAGGAGTCTCCTGACAAGAAAGACCCTCTAAGGCTTGATTCCTCATTGGTGACCCTATTTTTGAACCCACCCACCTTGTGAGTTTGGTCTATAAAATTCCCCTGGAAGAAGCAATCCTTACTTTCCAGGTTCCCCCTATGTCTCTCTTAAAGCAGAAGCTTTCTCTCTCAATAAAATTTTCCTACTCAAACCTTCATCATTCCTAAAATTCATTCTTTGATTTTTAGAGAACAGGAATGCGCATTTCAGCTGGGGAGCTAGGTCTTGCTCTCCTGCATCATGAAAAGAGCTCAGACAAAGCGTGCTGACTAATGGTGTTCAAAGACCCTATACAGTGGGTTTATTGGACAATGTACTTCAGACTTGTTCTCTAGTTCCGCATGATATCTTTCATCTTGCAAAAACATGCCTGTCCCCTGCTTAGTATCTCCATTTTGAAGTGGAACTGCATTGCTTTATTAGGGAGCAAGCTCATAAAAATGCTCAGTGAGATGCCCAGACCAGAGAGCTTACTTTTGATATGCTATCTGGTAGTGGTGAATTTTCAGATTTAAACAAGCAAGCTGATTGTCCAGCATTACTCTTTTGCCAGCTACAAAACCTCAAGTGGAGGGCTTGGGCCTCTGTGCCAGTTGATGGTGCACCAGTGCAATCTTTTACTCAAGTCATACAAGGTCCCATGGAAACTTTCACACAGTTTGTAGCTCGATTGAAACAAATGAGTAGGAATCATATCTAATTCCCAGGCCACAGACATTCTGATTTTACAACTAGCCTATGAAAATGCTAAACTAAATTGTAAACAAATGCCAGATGTGGTGGCTCACACCTGTAATCTCAGCACTCGGGAGGCAGGGACAGGAGGATTGCTGAGTTCATGGCGGCTTGCCTGGGCACCATAGTGAGCTCAGGGCCAGCCTGAACTACAAAGCAAGACCCTGTCTCAAAAGCAAAAATAAAAAATAAAAAAAATAAATTGTAAACAAGTGACAAATGCTGTATGCTTTTTTAATGATCTTGCAGCATATATTAAGGCATGTCAGAATATTGGGTGTCCTTCATACAACCAGCCCTGATGGTTCAAGTCATCTCCCAACATTTACATTATTATAGGTAGAAAAACCAATTAGACATATATAGGCAGATAGATAGGGCCGGTCCTTGAAAGACTTGTAAAAAAGAGGATCCTTTTGAAGGTCAACACCATCAATGAAAAACTACACTTCCAGATAGCAGTGAGCTACAGGCCTCATTCTCCTCCTAGGATGGAAGGTCAAAGTCTGGATCCAGCCCCTCCTTGAAATGCAGTAATTACAAATTCCCCAGATAATGGGCCAGGACTCTGAGCCACCTAGAAGAGTCTCCTGACAAGAAAGACTCTTTAGGGCTTGATTCCTCATTGGACCCTATTCAATTGAAGTTGCTGAAACTAATGTACTTGTCATACACCTATTGGTTAACTATGGTTTGCTCATTTCTTTCAAATCTTATTGGAAGCCCCCATTGTACTCATTGGTTAATTGTAGCCTGTCCACTTTCTTGAATCCTATTGGTAGCCCTCTATTTCAAACCTGCCTCAGCTCTGGCTTTGCTCCATAAAAGCCCTCAAGAAAGTTAAATGGGTGGGTTGCCCAATTTCCAGGTTCCCCCTTCTGTCTCTCTTAGACAGAAGCTTTCTCTCTCAATAAAATTTTCCTACTCAGACCTCCATCATTTCTAAAATTCATTCTTTAATTTTTAGAGAACATGGACTCACGTTTCAGGTGGGGAGCTAGGCCTTGCTCTCCTGCATCAAAATGATACACATAATGTATTAAAATGTTTTAACTGTGGAAAAATGGGACATCTAAGAAAAAACTGTAAAATCAAAGCAGCTTTACAAACTGACCTCAAGCCATTAAATCTGGCATCCAAAGAGAGTAAGTTACCACCTGGCCCTTGCCCTCACTGCAAAAAAGGCATTCACTGGGCTAAGGCCTGCTATTATAGGGTTTTTTGGTTTTTTTGTTTTTTAGACAGGGTCTTTCTTGTATTTCAGGCTGACCCTGAACTCACTATGTAGCCCAGGCAAGCCTTGAACTCAGCAATCCTCCTGCCTCTGTCATTTTAAATATGATAAGGATGGCACATTATTGCTGGTGAAGCAGAAAGCAGCCCCATGCATAATTATGAGACCAGATGGCATGGGTGTCCAGAGGGACATCTCTTGCCTCATCAGGGGAACACACAGGAGCTCAGTATTAGATCTTTCTGCTGCTCAGAGAGTTCACCTGATGCGAGGTGAGACTCCTGTAAATATCTGATCCCACAGGAATTTATGGATCCCCACCACCTGGAACAATTGGTTTGATACTTGTAAAATTTTCTCTAATTTTAAAAGGCATTACTGTTATTCCAACTGTTATTGATTCCAATTATCACTGAATTGTGTGTTTCTGTTCATTCTATAGGACTTTGGGTAATTGAACAAAGTGATTATATTGCACAACTGTTGCTCTTGATTAAATCAAAATTAAATGATATTAGCCTTCACTGTCAAGAGGATCTTCAGCCAGAAATTTCCCAAAAAGAGGTTTATTTCACCCAAGAGATTTCCAAAACCCACCCTACATGCAAAATTAAATTAAATGGCAAGTTCTTTTCAGGGTTAATAGATATGGGCATGGATGTATCCATCATATTCATGTCACTTTGGCCCCCAGTTTGGGGTACAAAACAAGTTAAAATATCCCTGGTAGGCCTTGGTTTCCCTCAACAAGCTCTACAAAGCTCTATACCTTTACCTTATGAAGGACCTGATGGTCAATTGGGACAGGTTTGTCCTTACATAGCTTCCATACCTGTAAATTTAGGGGGCAAAGATTTGTTGGAAGAAAGGAGAACTATAGTGACTACTTTGCCTCCTGATACTTCACCAGTTCAACAACTGGGGTATAAATCAGGGTATAAAATGGGATATGAACCAGGAAAAGGATTAGGAAAGCAGCTTTAGGGCAAATTGTAGTGTATAGAACAGCAACAATCATTTAGTTCCTCAAACTCAGCAGAATTCAAATCTAGCCAATGTTTGTCAATGTCTGAGGTGGGATGAATCCTGACAGGAGGGAAACTTTTTTTTCAGAAAATTTGATTCTAACCTCTTGTTAGGACACATTCTGCCACAGCAATTTATTTGCCTCCATGATAATAAGGTGGAAAGAGGGAAAAAAATTATCTTTTCCTTTTCTTCCTCACTTAAATCTGAGATTAAACTTTCCAAGAAACTGATAATCTTTTACTAAAGGGAAAAGTCTGATCTCAGCCATAATACTCTATTACTAAAAAGAAACAAAAAACCAGATATTGCAACTGTAAAATCATTAAGGAAGTGAGTACCTTTATTGTGGTCCTTTATATTGTTCATAAATATAAGAAGCAGGAGAACAAGATTTCCCATTAATATAGTATATTTAATACAAGAAGGTACCTCTCCCTACTCCAAAAGAAACAAAACTTGTTTTGATTCAGAGGTAAATCCAAAGAGACAAAAAAAATCTCCCAAACACAAAAAAAGGGGAAGGGGACGTCAGAGCTACAGTAGTGAAGTGACAGATGGATAGAATTCATTTACCAGAACTACATAGAAAGAATGGAACAATCTGAAACGGAGATATTTTTAAACACATGTGCCTAAAATGTTCCAAGAGAAAACTTAGAAATAGGTTAATTTCATTAGGCAAATAATTTTTACCTATAGATAAATACAAATGTAAATGCCATATAGTATTTAGTTGTCATGATTCCATAGTCCCTCCAACATATTCAGTTGTCTTTCCACAGTGGTGCTTTTGAAGAGTACTTACCAGTTATTTTGCCAAATATATGTTTTGGGTTTTTTTGCAGTACCAGGCATTGAACTCAGGACCTTGCATCTGCCAGGCAGGTGTGGCACCACTGAGCTACAGGCCCAGTCCATGTCAAGTATATGTGATCTGGCTGGTGTTTTCTGGCAAGTGGACTGAGGTTTGCATTTTTGGCTAGAATGCACAAATGCTACAAATTTTTGGTCATCACATCATGGACTTCATATCAGTATGTCTTATTATAATGCCAACCTTTGTTTTTTCTCAAACTTTCATGCCCTAATATTATCAGCCATTAATGAGTTTTATTTACAGTCATTACTACTGTGTTCAGTTAACACTGATAACTCTATTTATTACATTCCTTCCACATTTATTTACTGGAATTCTACTATAAGGAAGAGATATTCTTTCTCCTCTATTTATGCAGGTATGATTCATGAATATTTATTTTAACAAAACTGCTAGTTTTGTTAAAATTGTTTTCACTTCTTGACTTTTTTTTTTTTTGAGACAGCATGTCGCTTTGTAGTTCAGGCTGGCTCTGAGCTCACTATGTAGCCTAGGCAAGCTTTGAACTCAGCAATCCTCCCGCCTCTGCCTCCCAAGTGCTGGGATTACAGGGGTGAGCCACCACGCCTGGCACTGTGGTATGTGGTATTGATTGCTGATGGGCGTGAGTCTCCACACCCAGCATTGTATGTGGTTTCCGGGGATCGAACTCAGGACCTTGCACTTGCGAGGCAGGCACCGGAACCACTGAGCTAACCCTCCGGCCCACTAGTTTTGTTAAAATTGTTAACCCTGCCATTAGAAGCTTTCTCTGGTGGGTTCTCACACTCTTTAAGTGATACCCCACACACTCACACACACATACACCCTTGCTTTAAGCATTTCACTTTTTTTTTTTTGAGACAGGGTCTTGCTTTGTAGTTCAGGTTGGCCCTGAGCTCACTATGGTGCCCAGGCAAGCCTCGAACTCAGCAATCCTCCTGTCTCTGCCTTCCGAGTGCTGGGATGACAGGCATGAGCCACCATGCCTGGCACTGTGGTATATAGTATGTGGTACTGACTGTGCTGAGTCACCACACCCAGCACTGTATTTGGCTACCAGGGATCAAACTCAGGACCTTGCACTTGCAAGGCTGGCACCAGAACCACTAAGCTAAATCTCCAGCCCACATTTCATTGTTTTTTGGCATATCAAGACTGTTCCAAGCTCCTCTAGTATATTCCATGTTCCAACCTTGAAATACTTCTCCAAGGAGCTCTGGCATTTTTACTTAACAACTGAGTCGAGATATAAAAATTTAGATGGCAGGTTACTTCATTATTACTGAGATATTAATGCATTTACAGCTGAACTGTCAGAACTACAAAATACATATATACAAATTAATCCGTGCATACAATGATTCCCTTGGATTCCAACCAGAGATTATTTTAGCTTCTCCTTTCAGTATTTGTGAAAAACCTAATTCTTATTATCTAAAATATATTGATCTAACTGTTCAGGTTTAGTATTCATATAAAGTAGTTTCAGAATTATTAGCTCATACCTCTGTAACAAATGTATTTACTGACCAGAGCACAGTATTTATGTACAATTATACTGACTTTAAAATTGCAGTGTCCGTCCACATAATGTTTACAAAGGAACTCCTTTCTTTCCTTCCCTATCACCTTCAGTGTCATCCTGCCTCCCACCATTACATTGCTTTCATCTTTCCTTTTTTGCATCCATTTCCCAGAAAATCCATAGATGGTCCATCATTTTACTTTCTGATTTATGCTTTTTGTATTGATTTTTCAAAATTTAGTGAGTACATGTGTGTCTTATACTTTATATGTATTGTCTTTTCTCTCTCTCTTTCTGAGGTAAAAGATGCTATACATACTATATATATTCCTGATATTTACTTTTTCACTTAATAGTGTTTGTTGGAAAAAAGTCCCTATCAGTTGACAGAGACTGTCTTCATTCTTTTTTGTCCACTGCATGGTTAACCTATAGTAAGTCAACCACTTCCTTATGTAAAGGCACTTAGGTTGTTTCTATACTTGATCTTAGCCAAAAGGCCGAGAAGCGATAGGTTGTTTCTAGTATTTTGTAATTAGACACAATGCTAAACATTAGATGCTTAGGGAGAGGTAAATCAACATTCAACCGGAGAAGCTGGGTGGTGGTTGTACATGCTACTTCAGAGGCTGAGGCAGGAGTATTTCAAATTTAAGGCAGTCTTGGCAATATAATAAGACTGTGTCTCTAAACAGCTAAGTATAGTGGCACATACTTGTAATTCCAGAACTTTAGGAGACTGAGGCAGAAAGATCCTAAATTAGAACCCAGCATCGGCAACTTAGTGACTTATTGAGACCCTGTCTCAAAATAAAAATGCAAAAGGGCCAGTGATGAAGCTCTGCACCAAAGCCATGTTCAATCAGTGGTACACAAAGTCAATAAACTTCCACTTGACACTTTGTTAGGACTAATTTTATACATTGTAATTGGAAAATTTTATAGACATTAAATTTTTTTTTTTGAGACAGGGTTTCGCTTTATAGTTCAGGCTGGCCCTGAACTCACTATGTAGCCCAGGCAAGCCTCAAACTCAGCAATCCTCCTGTCTCTGCCTCCTGAGTGCTGGGATTACAGGCATGAGCCACCACGTCTGATGACATTAATTTTAAAAATGGAAAATTTAAAAAATTTTAACCAGAATATAGGAAAAGTTGAATCCTCACACATTATAACCAGAATGTGAAGTGGTACAGACACTGAAAAGCAATTTGTTGCTCTCACAAAAATCTGAATACTATATAACTCAGCAATTTGACTCCTACCTCTATATTCAAAAAAGCTGAAACAAGAAATTAAGCAGATACTTGAATACTGATATTCACAGCAGTAGGTCAAAAGATAGTGTCATTGGGCCAGAGATTTAGCTCCGTGTTTCTAGAGCCTGCCTAACAAGCACAAGGTCCCTGGTTCAATCCCCGGTAACTACATACAATAATACTGGGCGTGATGGCCACCCCTGTGGCAAAACCTTTCTCCAGGTGCTTCCACTTCTTCTCCTCTCTCTCTCTCTCTCTCTCTCTCTCTCTCTCTCTCTCTCTCTCTCTCTCCCTCCCTCCTTCCCCTCCCCCCCCCCCGCAGATGAATAGACACAATGGGCCTTTAAGAAGATGTAGCTATGCAGGTGATGCAGATAGTGCAGACCAATCATACATTGCTAAATGCTACTTTCACCCTTGTGCCTAATCACACCCCAGTCTCTCATCCAATCACATCCCAAACTGCCCTATATAATGCCTGTAACTTCCATAATAAAGGGAAGCAGTTTCTCAACCTACATGGTGTTTGAGAGATGTGATTCCCCATCTCTGCTCACCTTCCCAAGGTCATAGGATGATGGAGACCAACCGACTGGTTGACACACACCCACTGGCAATCAGTACCACATACCACAAATGCTGGGTTTGGTGGCTCGAACCTGTAAAGCCATCATTCGGGAGGCAGAGGCAGGAGGATTGCTGAGTTCGAGGCTTGCTTGGGCTACATAGTGAGCTTAAGGCTCTCCTGAACTACAAAGTGAGACCCTGTCTCAAGAAGAAGAAGAAAGAAGAAGAAGAAGAAGAAGAAGAAGAAGAAGAAGAAGAAGAAGAAGAAGAAGAAGAAGAAGAAGAAGAAGAAGAAGAAGAAGAAGAAGAAGAAGAAGAAGAAGAAGAAGA
>PVIC010042815.1:0-15654 GCA_004025085.1 Thryonomys swinderianus
TATATATATATATATATATATATATATATGAGCCCTTGTGCTTCCAAGGTAGTTGTGATACCACTGGAGCTAAATCTCTAGCTCAGGAATGTAAGGCTATTTTCTCCTACATCAACACAGACAGCCATGTATCTACTCACAGTGGGGTCGGTCCAGAGGGAGCATCTCGAACACTCCTGACAAGGAGCTCCTGGGGAGCGGGGGTGCTGACAGAAATGGTCGTACCCGTTTATGGATACTCGACAGAGGTAGCACATCTGGGCACCGCAGCGGCAAGACATGCGATTGCAGCCTTCAGATTTGATGAGGCCAGTCCCACACTTGTGGCATTTCCTAATGCGGGCAGCAGTCATTTTTTCTTCACTGGAAAAAGAAGACATGATTGGAGCTAGCAGGAAAGATGAAGAGGAATGAAAAATATTCTAGTCGTAATATTATAGCTGGGTAGAGTGGTGCACACCTGTAATCTCAGCACTTGGGAGGCTGAGGCAGGATGACTGCTGCATGTTTGAGGCTAGCCTGAACTATGTGGTGAGACCCTATCTCAAAAGAATGGAAGCCTACATTTTAGACCTGAGAACAGTTCAAAGTTTATCAGTTTGGGGCGGAAGACTTAGCTTAGTGGCACAAGGTTTGCCTGGCAAACCCAAGGTCCTGAGTTCAATTCCCAGTATAAAACAAACAAACCAACAAATATATAAATAAACAAAATCAATTTTATAATTGTGGGTAAAATTAGCAATTACATGGAGACCCAGTTTCTCACTTTCAAATTAGCAAAGTACAACTTTCTCATGGTGTTCTGGGGTTACGAAAAAGATATATAGCTGTTGGCACAGTGCCTGTATCTCACATTTAGGGAAATGATTTTCCGGTTTACTATGGGAATTCCAAATATTTAAAAATGGTTAGAAAAAACTTGGTCTTGAATTATGTGTTTTATATATTTAAAGGTGGATAATAGATAATAGGTGAGCACAAAACTTAGCTACACACTTTGGGACTTTGTAAACTTGGTTGGGAGTGGGGCAGGAGAGGATCTAATAGTGAGGAGGGGATCTAATAGCTAGTCTCGGACTTCTGGAAAACCAGTCTCCCATGTTAGAGCCTCATGCTCCCAGACTTCCCTGGCTGAGGGAAACTGTATAGGGAGTCCTCTTGTTCCAGTCATCTAGACTGCAATGGAGGGCAAATAACAATCAAGAGAAACTAGCTAGGTGTGGGGCATAGGCCTGTAATCTCAGCACTCTGAGAGGCTCAGGCAGGAGAACTGCAAGTTCCATCTCATCCTGGGCAACTTAACAAGGCCGCATCTCAAAATAAAAGGAGGGCTGGGGACACAGCTCAGCTTGAAGGCTCTGGGTTCAATCTCTACCATCAAAACAAAACTAAACAAAACAGCTTTTCTATGGGAGCTGCCTGCTGCCTTACTTCCACAGTGTACTGTCGCCAACTATAAGATGATGCTTTACCCTCAGCACAAGAGTCCACATTTCTTTCTCCCGTGAAGGCAGAGGGAAGGCTCACGTGCTGCACCTGCCTGGTCTGAGCCAACAGGCATGCCATAGAAGTGGGTGTAGAGGTGCACCACGGGGACCAGGTTTAGTACACAGTCCACAGTGGACAGTCCCAAGTGGGACTTTGGTTCCATCTGGGCACATCGCATTCCTCCAGCAGGAACCCACAGGGTGAGTGAGGCACTGCTCCAGGCAGTACTTTGGGAGGCCAGGGCCTGGAACTGCAGGTACAAAAGACAGCTGCAGTGTGCTGCTGTGGATTTAGGTCTAAATTATGAAAGACCCAGAATGAAGGAAAGGCAGAACTTTGGCTTGAAAATAATTTACATAAAGTTCAAGTTACAAAGGAACATATGACTTCTAAATTTTGTTGAATAGGAAACATCAGAAAGACAGTTTAAATAAAGTGAACTTACTGTTAAGTTGGTATTACTCCTACATTCATGACTTGGTTATTGAGCAAGTGGAAAAACATTTCACAGTGCTCTACATTAAGACTCAAGGTTCTGATAAGAAAGTTTGTGATGCGAAAACCTGTGTGTGAAACACAAGTGTAATTTCCTACAGCATCCACTTTCTCCCAGCTCTGGCTTTCATCTGTTGCATGCTGGCTCAGGATGCAGCTGCTCAGGCTGAGAGAGGAGAGGCTGAAAAGAATGGAGGCTTCATAGTCCCTTCCCGAAAGAGAAGAAACAAAGTGTATTTGCTTTTCTGTCCTACCAAGCTGCCTGTCACAAAAAGAAATAATAAAGGGTGGAGTGGGAAGGAAAAGCTACCCCCAAAATGGACAGGGGACAAATTCAATACTGCTAAGATGTTCAAACTGCTGTTCAGTACCGCACGAAGAGTTGGCCATGTCCTTTGCTTTTGCCTTCATAAGAACAGCAGGAGTAAGGGCCAGCGTCATCCTGGACCAAAAAAGGGTCACTGCCATGTGAGTGGTGACCACTGCCTGCTAGGACGGAAGTGAAAACGGGACTGCACAGAAGCCAGAATTGGTTCTTCTGGGGTTGGGCTGGGTGACTTGGCAAGTGGATTGCAAACTGGGCAGGAAACTGCAACCCCACAGGATGTATTCCTAGGGGCAGCGCAGGAAGAGAAGCCGGGGCTGTCTGTGTCTGCTGGCCTGGAGCTCAAACAGGAAGGCTCAGGCCCTCCTCTTCATCGTCTCAAATCCACCCTTTTGGCTCACTGCTGTCCAAGTTCAGTGGGAACACTCCTCTTCAGGTATTCCCTGCAGATCCGAGAGCAAATGCTATTCAAAATTTTACAGCTCTTTTGATTATATATAGGTGTTTTCCTGTTATGGTAAAATGCACATAAAATTGACCATTCAGGTGGGTGTGGTAGCACATGCCTATAATCCCAGCACTTGGGAGACTGAGGTAGGAGGAGCCCCTTGAGTTCAAGGCCAGCCAGGGGTATACATTAAGTTTAAGGCCAGCTTGAACTTCATAGCAAGACCCTATCTCAACAAAACAAAACAAAAAATTGCTCATTTAAATCATTTCCAAGTGTACCATTGAGAAATATTTAGCATATTCACAGTAACTATACCTTATGACCTAGCTCTGGAAAATATTTTCCCCACCCCCAAAGAAAATCTTTCTACTGATTCCTCACTTTTCCTGTAGCCACTAATGTATTTTCTGTCTCTGGGTTTGCCTGTTCTGTGACAGCAAATACCCACTTGAGTATACATTTTCCTACACAGACGTGCTGTGACGTGTAACAGGATCATATCCAGTGAACCCTAAATCCAAATACATTTACTATCTCCATAAAACATCAATGGTAAGCTGTACCATCCTAAGTCAAGAAGCATCTCAATTTTCAGTGGAGTTAAGTCTATAATAAAGGAGAAAAACCAAATAAGATCATTGAAAGTGTGGACGAGCTGTCAATGGCAGTCATACAAAGTGTGGCCGCCCTTGTCTGCCTTCTTTCACCACGTGTTCAAAATTCCTCCAGGAGCATCTCTCAGTACTTTATTCTGCTTCATTTTACCACATTTTGTTGTCCATTTTCACCTGATGGCCATCTGGGTTATTGTCTACCTACTGACCATTATGGCATTGGCTGCGCTGAGCGTTTGTGTACAAGTTTGTGTATGATACTTATTTTCAGTGCTTTTGGGTGTGTACTTAGGTGTGGAACTGCTGGAACACATGGTTACTCTATGTTTAACTGAATGCAGAAGTATCAAACTGTTGACCACGCAGTTGCACTATTTCACATTCCTCCCGTGAGGCATAAGGCTTCCAATTTCTGCCATTTCTGCAAATACTTGTTATTTTTCAATGTTTTAATTAAAGTCATCTCAACAAATTTTTGAAGGGGTATCAAACTGGCTGTGACTGGATTTCCCTCCTGATTGAGGACACTGGCCAGGCTAGCTGTGACTGCTGACCAGCTGTTTATTTTCTTGGAGAAACGCCAACTGAAATCCTTTATTTTTGGATTGGGTTGGTCTCTTTTGGTGCATTCAAGAATTTCTCTATTTGCCTTTGTCTTTTAACAGTTTGATTCAGATATGTCTTTTTTTTTGTTTTTTTTTTTTGAGACAGGGTCTCGCTTTGTAGTTCAGGCTGGCTCTGAGCTCACTATGTAGTCCAGGCAAGCCTCGAACTTAGCAATCCTCCTGCCTCTGCCTCCTGAGTGCTGGGATTACAGGCGTGAGCCACCATGCCCGGTGATTCAGATATGTCTTGGTAAGCACTTCTTTGAGTTGTACAGATTAGATTCATCCTTAGTCAAATTTAGGAAGTTTTAAATAATGTTTCTTCAAACATCTGCTTCTTTCATTCTGTTCTCCTTTTGGACCCCTTGATTCAAATACTGACACACTGGATGGTGTTCCCCAGGTTCCTTAGGCTCATTTCACTTCTCTTTAAACTTCTTCCTTTTTTTTCCTCCAACTGGATAATTTCAACTGACTTGTCTTCAAGATCTCTTGATTCCTCTATCTATCTATCTATCTATCTATCTATCTATCTATCTATCTATCTATCTAATTTTCAAAAGAGGGTCTCGCTTTGTAGTTCAGGCTGGCCCTCAGTTCACTATGTGGCCCAGGCAAGCCTCAAACTCAGCACTTCTCCTGCCTCTGCCTCCCGAGTGCTAGGATTACAGGCATGAGCCATCACGTCCATCATTGTGGTATGTGGTACCCGGAATTGAACTTGGGACCTTGCACTTGCTAGGCAGGCACTGCAACTACTGAGCTAAATCCCTGGTACTAAGATCTCTTGCTTCTTTTGCCTGCTCAATCTGCTCCTGAATTTTTCTAGTATATTTTTCATTTTAGCTGTTGGAATCTTTAAGTAGAGCATTTAAAAATTCTTTAAAAAAATTATTTTTGGGCTGGAGATTTAGCTTGGTGGTTCTGGCACCTGCCTAGTAAGTGTAGTGTCCCGAGTTCAATTCCTGGTACCACAAACCACAATAACAGGCATGGTGGCTCACATCTGTAATCCCAACAGTCAGGAGGGATAGGCAGGAGGATTGCTATGAGTTCGAGGTTTGCCTGGGCTACATAGTGAGTTCAGGGCCAGCCTGAACTACAAAGTGAGATCCTGCCTTCGAAAAAAAAATTATATCTGTATATATTTGGTTGTTTTTCTGAAACAGAGTCTGGGTTTGCAATGTAGGTTGGCCTTAAACTCACTATGTAGCCCAGGCTGGCCACCATCCTCTTGCCTGGAATTAATTGGCATGCACCACCACACCTGGCTAAAGACTATTTTTGTAAAAATTATTATTATTTTTTGCCATGTATGGTTACTGATGTCCCTATTTCATGTTCAAACTGATTATAGTCTTCCTTCCTTAACTGCTTGGCACCAAATGAATATGGAAAGGGGAAAAACAAAAATTTCCTGTTCTGGACTTTTCAACTGAGTTTCGAGTTGGGACTCCCTCTACCTAGCCTTTCACCTGCCACTTGGGTAGACCAAAGCTCAGCCAGTGTTGAAAGCCTGGGTGGCTGTGGGTTGGACGGAGCAGGCGCTGAGCCCTGGACAGGCACGAAGCCTTCCAGAGCTGTCTGTGCTTGCCCATCTGTTATTCTCTGCCTGAGGCAGCTGCAACCGCAGTGTACATCTTTAAATGCTTTTAACCAAATCCATAGGGAGGTTGCTCCATCCCTGAGGAAGCTGTAAGGGGAAGGAAAGACAAAAGGAAAAAGCTGACTATGGCACTTGGTGCTAGATTAACTGTTGCCGTAGTGGTGGTTTCTGGAGTTTTTTACGCCTCTGTGCTTGATGACCTCACTCTTTCATTTTTATTTATTTATTTTAATAAGAAACAGTTTGGTGACTAGTATGGCCAACTCACTGGGTGCACATCTGTAGCCTTTGCTTTGTTTCACCTTGTCTCTCCCTCTCCTGCTTCTTTGTGCATCAGCGTGGTTCAGTCACCTAAGCTAGAACCCCGAGTTCATTTCTCCTCCTACTCTCATTCTTAAGCCATCAGCTGAGGCCTGCTGATTCAGTTTTTCACTGTTTCCTAACTCTATATATCCTCTCTACAGTATCACCATCCAAATCTGGGGCCCTGTAATAGAGCAGCTTAAACTATAGTAATTCTAAGTGCTCTCCTTTACACAGCCTTTAAAGCTTGGTTATAGCTCAGAGGTGGAGCATGCCTACACCTGCAAGGCTCTGGATCCAGTCCACGGTGCTGCAAAGGCAAACCAAGTGTCTTTGGCCATGATGTTTGTTTGCTTAGATGTGTCTACCACTGCAGCCCCTGTGAAATATTCTTACCAAGAACAGTTGGAATGTGAATCTAATCAAACCTTTGGATCTAATTCTCACTTAGAGGAAATCCAGGAGATTTAAGTTAAATACTTAAATATGTAAGAAAGTAATCACCTGCAGAAGACATTCTAGAGCCAGCTCTCCTTGTTTTCTGTCAATGGCATGACAAGGAATGTGCTGAGGGCGAAAGACTGGTTTTATAAAAGACAACACTAAGAAATAACTATCAAATGAAATGAGCAGATTCTGTTTCAGACCCTGACCTGGACAGAAGAACTGCAGTACACAGGAACACTTTCTGAGACAACTGCAGGAGCTGGGAATTTGGTGTGAGAGTATTCAAGCCTTGCTGTTCATTTGCTAGTGATGATAATACTAAGTGTTATGTAAGAACAAGGGAAATGTTTAGGGCTGAAATAATATGCTGCTAGGGATTTGGATCTGCTTGAAAATACTATCGCCATTTACACAGTTCATAACAGGTTTACCTTGGAAGCAGCCTATATGTCTATCAATAGATGAATGGAGAAAGAAAATGTGGTATTTACATACAACAGAGTTCTACTCTCAGTAAAGATCAAATTGAGTTACTACAGAAAAATGCAGACTGTAACATACGAGACCATAGTGTTAAGTGTAATAAATTAGACACACGTTTAAATATCACAGTTTTTCTCATGTAAAAAATCCAAAATATAAATAAAGAGCAAAGTAAAAGATAATAGAAAGTAGCAAAATAGATCTTTCTCAAATGGGAAGATTAATGGGTGGAGAGGAGGAGAGGGAAAGGGGGTGAAAAAGGGAATTAAGATGTGTTATGTACATATACCAACTCTACACAATGTACATGAACATTATGTACTGCAAACGTGTACTAATAAAAAATGCTGTAACAGTTTAAAAACATGAAAGAGCAAAAGAAAAAGAAAGAATGAAAGAATTAAAGATTGGTAGGTGGGGTGAAACAAGTCTAACAAGATATTGCTAACTACCAGGCGTGATGGCTCACGCCTGTAATCCCAGCACTCGGGAGGCAGAGACAGTAGGATTGCTGAGTTCGCGGCGGCTTACCTGGGCTACATAGTGAGCTCAGAGCCAGCCTGAACTACAAAGCGAGACCCTGTCTCAAAAAAAAAAAAAAAAAAAAGATATTGCTAACTTTGGGAACTTTTAATACCTTTGTTTCTAACATAGATCTAAAATTTTAATATAAAACCAAGTGACTCTTGGTTTCTAAGTCAACCTGTTATGGCTTTCATCACTGACAGGTTAGGGTTGCTGTTCACTTCTCATTGCTCAAAGGTCAGTGCTGAACAAATAAAAGGTTTATTTCAGCTTATAGCTCTGGAGGTTCAAGAGCATGACACTAGCATTTGTTCAGGTGATGGTTAATCCTCACTGTACTGGCTTGAGAGACTTCTGGGAGATTTCTTTCAGTTCTTTTATTTTTTTTTTTTTGGCAGTACTGGGTATTGAACTCAGGACACTGTTTGTGAGTGAGGCAGGTATGGTGCCACTGAGCTAAATCCACTACCCAGTGGGGCACACTTCTGGAGGTCTGAGTGGGTCATGTTGGCATGACCTCAGGGTCTATAAGTGGTCCCTGGCTCCTTCCTCTCTGGCCCTTCTGCTCTCTACTTCCTGGATGCCAGGAGAGAGCTGTCCTCTGCTATTCCTTCTTTTTTTTTTTTTTTTGGCTTTTTTTGAAGACAGGGTCTCGCTTTGTAGTTCAGGCTGGCCCTGAGCTCACTATGGTGCCCAGGCAAGCCACCGCGAACTCAGCAATCCTCCTGTCTCTGCCTCCCGAGTGCTGGGATTACAGGCGTGAGCCACCACGCCCAGCATTATATGTGGTAACCGGGGATTGAACTCAGGTCCTTGTGCTTGTGAGGCAGGCGCCGGAACCACTGAGCTAACCCTCCGGCCCTGCTATTCCTTCTTTTATGTTTCTTGGAGCCACCCAACCACAGACTAAAACCTCTGAGATCGTGAAGCTAAACTGTTCTCTCCTCCACCAGGTTAAAGGGTATCAGGTATTTTCCCCTGATACATTTGGCCATGTGAGTGCCTTGTGGCAAAAACATGGCAATCACAGGAGCATGTGCAGAAGAGATCACATGGTGAGACAGGACACCAGGGGAGGGACAGGATGGTTCTTTCTTCATTTTTTGTGGTAGTGATCATGGAACCGGGAAACACTAACACTGAGCTACATCCCTAGAACTTTTTATTTTGAGACAGAGTCTCACTAAATTGCCTAGGCTGGCCTTGAAATTGGAACTCTTCCTGCATCAGTCTATAAGGTAGCAGGAATTACAGGTTTACAGCACCATGTTTCCTGAGGTGTGGTCTTTTTTAAACAATCTGGTCTGGCAAAACTAACCTGATCCTGCCCTTCCCAGGGGAGTGCCTCCATGACCTGATCACCCTCCAGTGGGACCCACCACAACCAAGATTCCAGCACATGAATCTCTGCAAGACAGGGACACACTCGACCATCTGCAAACCACACAAGGTTTGTTGGTGTCCGCTCATGCTCCCCCACCCCTTTGGAGAGTTGGGGACTGAACTCAGGGTCTCACGCATGCTAGGCCATGTGATTTACTACTGAGTCATACTCTAGCAGTTTCTTAATATATCACTCAAGGTAACAAGATCAAGCCACATTTCCTACACCTGCAATTCCTTTTGCACACCTATTTTTTTTTGTTGTTGGCTTTTATTATTATTATTATCTTTGTTTTTGAGACAGGGTCTCACTTTGTAGTTCAGGCTGGCCTTGAGCTCACTATGTAGCCCAGGCAAGCCTCAAACTCAAGCAATCCTCCTGCCTCTGCCTCCCAAGTGCTGGGATGACAGGCGTGAGCCACCACACCCGGCACTGTGGTATGTGGTATTGATAGCTGGTGGGCGTGAGTCACCACGCCCAGCACTGTATGTGGTAACCGGAACTGAACTCAGGACCTTGCGCTTGTGAGGCAGGCACCAGAACCATTGAGCTAAATCTCTGGCCCCCTATTATTATTTTTTGAGAGACAAGGTCTTGCTGTATGATTAGGTTGGCCTTGAACTCACTATATAGCACAGGCTTGCCTCGAACTTGTGATGATCCTCCTGCTTCAGCCTCCAGTGAGTCGGGATTACAGGCTCTTAATTTTTTTTTTTTTTACAGGTTCTTAATTTTGATACTTGGAAACTGGCAGGATTCCTTGGTTCTCTGGTCAAAAGGTATAGGGTGGGGAAAGCCAAGAAACAACTGGAGTACCTCTGCTCAGAAACACTACAGAGTCCCACAGACACCCCTTGGAACTGGTGCCACCATCAAAGACTCTAGTCACACCTCTGTCAGGCCTGTGCTGAAGCTCCCGGGGAACAGTGCACAAACCCAAACCTAGTCAGGTGCTGATTAACTGCAGCAGCCACTCCAGATGCTATTTCTTACCAGAGCAAATAAACAAAATCTAAGCAACTGATACACAGCTAGATCTGGAAAATGTTTTTATTCTTCTTCGAATGGCAGAGAGAATGGCAGAATCTTACCATTTGCCTGTCACCACCAGGACAATACATGATCCATACCTGACTGACGTGCAGACAGAACCTGACGAGAGGAAGCAGCCTGTACTCTAGGATGCACTCATGAGGTACACAAACACCACAGAGTGGGAGAGAAAGCCCTGGAGAATGCAGGGATGTGGGATCTCTGAGGTCTCTGGAGTCTGGTGGTCAGAGGCATGTGTCAGGATACCTTTCCCACAGTTAGACTTGGGTGTGTGTCTGGCATTTGCTCCTACTAAGGATCAAGTGCATTCAAATTTAGAAGAGATTGACTTCTGGAATCAACATACATCACATCTGAATTTTCTGCCCTGACCTACTCTCTGTTGACCTAGATGGCAGCGAGTCTGACAGGAGCTGTGGTGCTTAGTGTCTAGGAGTGGCCTGGGGTCGAGTCCTGGTGCTGATGCCAGCTATGGGAGGTCAAACCCTTCTCATGCTTTTGGACTCATCATGCCCACTGCAACTCTGTCTGACACAGCTGGGAAAGGTTTTCCTATGACCAGACTGGGCTCTCTAGATAACCTCCTATTTCATAACCTTAAATGTATTGCAAACCTATCAGGAAAGGAGGGCATTATTGAGGTCATTATTATTATTTTTTTTCAGACACAGTCTTGCTATGCAGTTCAGGGTGACCTTGAACTTCCTCTAGCTTAGGCTACCCTTGAGCTCAGCCTTCTGAATGCTAGAAGGTCATTTAGTTTGTCAACATGCCTGGCTGGGGGGTCATTATTTTGTCTACCAAATTGTGGGTAAACTTCTGGTAAATAGCCAGAAGTCATGTGCCTGGTTTTAAGTTCTTGCTCTGCTACTCACTACAGGAAAGTTACGGAGGCTTTGTTTCAGCTGCCTTCTATACAAAGTGAATACCTAATAGTACCTACCTATAGTACCTGCCTGGCCAAAACATCATCTTCACTTTTTATTTTTCCTGAGAAACAATCCCCCTCTCCCTTTGTAATAGCCAGACTAAGTCTTACAGAGGTTGTATAAGGTCCCTGATTTAAGCAGGCTGTATCCAGGTCACTCAGTCTAGACCAGCAGGGTATGAGGAGAAACAACATAATTTCTGCAACACTTACTACTTAAAGAAAAGCTGACCACCTGGTGAGTTGTCTGCTTCTTTCTTTCTTTTTGTTTTTTTTTTTTTTTTTGAGACAGGGTCTTGTTTTGTAGTTCAGGCTGGCCCTGAGCTCACTATGTAGCCCAGGCAAGCCTCGAACTCAGCCATCCTCCTGCCTCTGCCTCCTGAGTGCTGGGATTACAGGCGTGAGCCATCATGCCTGGCTTCTTTCTTTGAGACAGGGTCTTGCTAGGTAGCCCAGGCTGGGCTCAAACTCATAGCAACCCTCTTGCCTCAGCCTCCCAAATGCTGGGATTACAGGTATGCACCAATGCACCTGACTCTTTCTTCTTTATTGTGCTGGAGTATAAATGTGGCTACAACCCAAGCATATGATGATGAAAACACCACTCTTTGGGAATGGAGAGGCAGTGACGGAGATAAAGGAACTTGGGTCTCAGAGTGAACCCACGGGACAGATCAACACATAGGCTGGCAGGGTAAGACTGGTGCCTGAGAGAGCAGACTCCTGTGGCACAGGTATTTAAATCATTGTATTCTTTTTTTTTGAGACAGGGTCTTGCTTTGCAGTTCAGGCTGGCCCTGAGCTCACTATGTAGCCCAGGCAAACCTCGAACTCAGCAATCCTCCTGTCTCTGCCTCCTGAGTGCTGGGATTACAGGCGTGAGCCACCGTGCCCGGCACTAAATCATTGTATTCTAGTCAGTTAATGCTTGTAAAGCTCCAGCCATGTAGAAAGTCCTACACAAGTCAGGGTCACTGTTACTGCTAATGCATCATGAATCTATCCAGTGTCTCAGGCCACCTGACTAGCAGAACAGAGACGTGAGCAACATTAATGTACCTAAGCAGGATGTGCTCTGCTTGTTTACAAGGTAATAATGAGGGGCACATACTTATCAAATCCCTCTGTGCCTGGCACTGCACATACACTGCTGACTTTGTTTTTTTTTTTTTTGTTTTTTGAGACAGGGTCTCGCTTTGTAGTTCAGGCTGGCCCTGAGCTCACTATGGTGCCCAGGCAAGCCGCTGCGAACTCAGCAATCCTCCTGTCTCTGCCTCCCGAGTGCTGGGATTACAGGCGTGAGCCACCACCTCCGGCATTTTGTTGTTTTTTTTTTGAGACAGGGTCTCGCTTTGAAATTCAGGCTGGCGCCGAGCTCACTATGTAGCCCAGGCAAGCCTCGAACTCAGCAATCCTCCTGTCTCTGCCTCCCGCGTGCTGGGATTACAGGTATGAGCCACCACGCCCGGCACTGCTGACTTTGGAACTAGCTCTGAGAGGCTGTGGAGATGAGTGCAGACTCAGTCTTCTCTGAGATTACTCTGGCCTAGGGTGACTTGAGCTTATTCTGCCCTTCCTACCAAAAGCAGGGTAATGGGGACCTGAGAGTCAGTCAGCAAGGCCCCCGTATCATGTTACTCACATAGAAGTTCGGTACTTGATGTCATCTTTTTCAGCCAGCTCTTCACAGGTGAGGCCGTTATGTTCTTTCCAGAGCCCCTGACACTTCCTACAGGTCTCCTGGGGATAGACACAAAGATAGCTCCTGGTGAGTGGACACCACATAAGCATCTATTCAACAAAAGACCTGTGAGACATGCTTCATGAGACTTGCAATCTCTTAGAGGACCTTACTTGACTTCAGCAGGGCTGGTCCTTTAAAACAATGTTTCTTTTGAGACAGGGTCTTGCTATGTCCACCTCCTATGTGCTAGGAATACAGGCGTGCACCATGCCTGATACCAGCTGGGCTGTTTCTATAGACATTTCTCAAAATATTATTTAAGCCAGGTATGGTGGTTCACTGCTGTAATCCCAGCACTTGGGAGGCAGAGGCAGGAGGATTGCTGAGTTAGAGGCTTGCCTGGGCTACATAGTGAGCTCAGGGCCAACCTGAATTACAAAGTGAGACCCTGTCTCAAAAAACTGAAAAAAAAAAAAAAAATTTAAGCAGCATCAAGCTGGGCTTGGTGGTGCACACCTGTAATCCCTGCACTTGGGAGGCTGAGGCAGGATTGGTACAAATTTGAGACCAACCTGAGCTACACAATGAGTTCAAGGCCATCCTGAAGTACATAGTGAGACTTAACTCAAAAAACCAAAAACCAAAGGGCTGGAAGATGTAGCTCAGTGATGCTGTGCCTGCCCGGCAAGTGTAAGGCCCTAAGTCTGATTACTAGTACTGAAAAAACAAAAACAAAAACAAAATTCAAAGAAAAAAGGCATGAGAACAGGTTTTTCTCTTCTATTCAAAAGTGCTGCTCCCAGTACCCTGTCTGTACAAGGCTTTCAGAAAAGCCACAGCCACCTGAAAATACCACTGGAGGCAGGTCTGATGTAAGCCTTCAAACAGGAAGTGCTGTGAGCTGCTAGAGGCAAGGTCTGTGTGCACATTAATCTCCATAGTTTCTAGCCCAGTCCTCTGGCGTGGAATGAGAAATGAGGAGATTAGGCTCACTGTGGGCCCCAGGGAGACACCTTTACCAACATGGACATCACTCATCATAGTTTGGCTTAAATTATAAGTGCAAAATTTTAAAATGTACCACCCTTTAATTATAAGATCATTCGGGGTTTACAAATTATCTTTGAGGGGTCCAGAAATTATCCCTAATCAATGATGAGAACTTAAAGAAAAGTTAATTGGACATAAATGGACACGCTAACCCTAAGTCCCATGTGGGAGAAGATGGTACAGTCAACCGTGACTGGGAGATGACCTAGTCTGGAGCCAGGACAGCTTGAGGAAGTGAAGTCTGAGATCTGAAAATTGAGTCAGTGATAGCCAACAGGCCGGGTGAAGAGCGCGGCACTCTAGATGGAGGCAGCAGCAGGAGACACCGGCACACAGGCACGGGCAAGTGAGCTCCTGCAGGTGGCTGGCACACAGTTCAAACAGGCCCAGTGAGGCCTGTGAGGGTGGTCCACAGGGCTGTGATTTCCAGCTTGATCTTTGTACTGGGAAACTACCATGCCCAGCAAGGAAGCACTATGTTCAGGTTTGTGATTTTAAAAGATCATTCTGGGCGGGAGAAAAGCAAGAGACAGGAGCTAGTATGGTCATTGGAGAGACACGGAGGAGGCCAGGCCAGGCAGGAGGAAGACTGTGAAAGGGACTGACGTGGGAGATGGTGAGGAAGCCACACTGTGGGCTTGAGTGTGGGGGCAGCTGTTAGGGGGAGCACTTCACTTCTGGTTTGTGCAACCCACAGATGGAGCTTGGGGAGGGAGACAGGCGTGAAGACCTCGAGTCTGATCCAAGAGTGACGACAGGGGCCTCAATAGGGCACCGTGTGGAGCTATGAGGCAGGGTTGGTGCAAATGCTTAGTGCTCAGGAGAGGGTATACTAGAGGCCACTGCACGTGTCTTAAGACCAGGCTTTCTGTCCATTCACACCTACATTCCACATCTACACTCCCGCAATTCTAGTGTGTGGATGAGGTGACAAACGCAGCCAGGACAGTATGCAGGTACAAATGTTACCGCTTCTCTGTCACAGACAGGGTACTGGGAGAGGGGACTGTCACATACCATCTGCCTGCAAGGACAGAAAAGGAACTGACAACAATGGCCCTGAATGGCTGAAAGGCAGGGCTGGGACTTTTCTTTCTTTTTTTTTTTTTTGGGGGGGGGGGCTTTTCACTGTAGTGCTTTTGTACTTTTGAATTTTATATAATATATGGGAGGTGTGATGGAAAAATAAAAGTTTAAATTACAAAATTTTATCACAGTGAAGAATGTCATCATCAGTCTCCCTCAAAACACTCCCCCTTAGTTTGAATATACTTTCCCATCATCCTTGCCACCTCCTGAGGCAATTCTGGAAGTCCTATTTTGTCAATGTCTTTAGTTGTTCTGTAGCTGCCTTGATGTCCTGGATTCACTTATAACTTCTCTTCACTGTTGTTTTGACTTTGGGGAATAGCCAGAAGCAACACTGCAGATTTGGTGAATCACGTGGATGAGGACACGCTGTCATGTTTTTATGAGCCTGTCTTTCCACTGGATGGCACTTGACAGCAGCATTCACCAGATATTTGATTATATCTCGTAAAGATACTCACAAAGTCTTTTAGAACTGCTTCAGAAAGTAACAAGAATAAACCCCGGCCAATGGTGCACATCTGTAATCCTAGCACTTGGGAGCCTGAGGTGGGACAGCTGGAAATTTGAGGCTAACCTGGGCAACTTCGCTCAAGGTGAGCCTGAACTACATAGTGAGACCCTGGCTCAAAAACTGAAAAAGAAAGTGGCAAGAACGATGGACTAAATGTGCTTGATGTCAGGTGCAATATTTTGAGTGGGGTAATATGTCTTTTACTATAGTAAGTTAAAAAAATCTTATGCTTTTACCATATTTTTTTTATCATACCTTGAATGTACCATCTAATAAAAACCACAATTTTATTGTATTTACTTCTTCCTGGAATTGGGGATCAAACTCAGGACCCTGAGGTATGTGCACTGCTGAGCTACATCCTCAACCCCAAAATACAATTTAAAAAAGGAGAACACAAATACTGGATCTTTTCTTTGATATAAGTACCTGTAGAGGTAAAGGAGCTCTAGAATGTATGATAGTTTCTGTAATATCCAAAAGGAATTTGGTGTGGGAATGTAATGAGGGGAAGGAATAAACATGATTTGGAAAAAAATGAAAGTATGTATATAGAGGGTGGGGAGGGGGTGGGTGGGTAGGGATGTGGGTAAAAATGAGAATTGATCCA